>JAQFYD010002264.1:0-10100 GCA_034694225.1 Bourletiella hortensis
TCATTGGTCCATACAAGTTGACTCCGAAATCATTGAAATTTGACAGTTAGTGAGCAAAAGAGGAACGTGGCTTCCAGATAGACAGATGTGTTCAGAAAACGTCCTCTAGCTTCGTAATGATAGGTCATGGAAATATATATGAAACTAGAACATGAACGATGCCAGGACGGAGGAGGAGGAGAAGAACGTCTAAAGAGTACAGCTGAGTGATCTAATCATCATTCATCGCTCAAATTGAATGCTTTCCCACACATCTAATTCTCCCTTCCTTCTACTTCCGAGGACATAATGCATTTATTCAAAGAGGCGTACAAGCCAGCAAGAATGTAACTCTGGTCCATTCGCTTGAGGATGAACGTCATCGTAGCCAGATATAGCCAACTATTCCCGTAAAAGACAATGATGATGGTTAGGATGGAAGTGGTATTAGCAAGCGGACAGTAGTACAGGGTTTTTCTCTCCAGTGGCTCACAGAAAGGACATAATATAGCATGCTTTCCAGTATGAGTGCATGTATTATTGCATAGCCTGTCTCTGTCGGTCTGTAATATACCCTCCATGTGTACGATGATGGTATAGTTGTTGTGGGGCTGGTGATGTGCTCTGCGTCCTGCTTACCTTCCTCATGCTCCGAATCATCATGTCGTTTAAACTGCACATCCCATCAGTCGGGAGAGCAACAAGAACGTGGTGTCATCATCATGGAAGTGAGACGTGGAGTGGCTCCAGCAGTAGAACCTCAGTCACCAAAAGAGACAAATGCTCAGGCTGGTTAGACGGCTTTGGAGGGAACGCTGGGAAATACCAGTGTGGTGGCCAATTGATAGATCAGTCTTTTTACGTTTACCCTCAAATTGTTTCACAATCCTGTAGCAGCAGAGCACTACTCTTCTTCTCATTTCTTTCTTTTCTCTTTCACTCCTGCGTACCCTCAGTTCTCACTCTCACCCGCTCCTTATACTACTACTATACTACTGTGCAACGGTCTTCCGACGTGTTTTCCCCTCTTCATTCTTCTCTCTACGTTTTCTTCTTGTTTCTTGCCAATCCTCCTGTTGTTGTTGTTGTTTGCTCCTGCTGTGCTCCCACAATTTCTACTTGTTGGTTTTTCTGACCGTGTCCCGTTGTTTTTGAGACCTTTGTTTAAAGCACCTCTTCTTCTTCTTCTCCTCTGTAGTATCTCTCTTAAGTCTCCCTCTTAGTTTTTTTTCTGTTTACCAGAACATAACGGTGAGCTTGTGGGCCGCACGTACTGCTATCATTTTGGAGTTGGTATAAATATAAATATACTGTCCCAGAATGGTAGAACGTTTACAAGGAAACGGATTTGAGAGGAAGAGATAGATAGTCAGAAGAGTTTAATTTATACAGAGGGAGAAGAAGAGATACATGTGCAAGAAAGTTGGTGTGTCTTCAAGGATTCTTTAAAATTTACACATTATATTTGTCAAAATCATCATCATCATCATCACTCTCGTCATCATATCTCCTCAGGAAAATGTGTACGACTGCCGTCCAGTCAGTTCAAGTATCATTCGAGTGTACAAAAGAGCTTGTGAGTGCTATAAGATCCGAGACAACGACCACCTCACATGAAACAACAGTACGACAAAAAGGAAGGACCTTATGATTACGGGAACAGAGTCAGGTTTTATCAAGCATCTCAGGAGGGAAACTGTTTTGTTTTCCTTTGAAAAAATGTATGGTATACTATAGTGATGTGACGACGACGACGACGACGACGACGACGACGTGGAAACAGCAGAAAGAAGAGCGAAACTAGATACTTGACTATGAGACTCTGAGCTGGATTTGAAATCTGGCAAAGCCATTATCGTCATCATCATCATCAACAACAACATCATCTTCATATAGCTATATATCGGCAATGAACTGGTTCTTTTGAAGTCGCACCCGCTCACGACTGAGATTCAAATGAGTGCTTTTCGTGTCATCAGAGGGTCGTCTTCGGGATCCACGTCTAAGTCTACTGCTGGGACAGAGCGAGATTTATCATCATCCGCAACGGCAACAACAGCCGCAACCATGTCAGATGAGTTCATAAGTTCACTGAACCCAACAATGCTGGAATACTTTAATTCTGGTAAAACTTATAATAGTTTTCAGCATCATACTATGAGACGATCTTACATTTAATTTATTCCATCTCCCTTTCTGGTTCTTGGTCTTAACAAATATTTTTCTCACCTTCTTCTCTCTCTGTCGTTCTTCACCTCATGTTGTTACATTCTCCATTGACAGATCCTCCAATTTGATAGTCAAGATTATTTTTTTATGCCGGTTTACTATTCAGAATTCTTCCCTGTCAGCGTAATGATTTAAGCTTTAGGTACTGAATGTGAATCAATGAAAAAATCAGCACCTTCCACGTACTCTCATCTACTCCATCCCACTTTTTATCATTCTTTGTTTTCCCTGTCGAAAGCGTTAATGGAAAGGATCTGCTTATTCTATTTTCCGCAAACTTTTGCTACTACCATTATCGGATGCAAGTATTATAGCGGCTCTTTATAAAGACTTGCCCACAAATCAGATGACTATATGCCTCTTCTTCTCCTAATACTTTCTGTACTTACTAAACATCAACATTACTATATGTAGAGTTTCCCACCCAAATAAATTAGATCCCGAACGAGAGGAAGGGAGAGATACTAGAGAGAACGTGGAGAATGAGGCCAGATAAACTAGGAGTAACTACGTGAGGCAAGCAGCGTGTGCATCATCTCCAAGCTTAGCAAGAATTTCAGGCTAATCTTTTTAACAATATATGTATACAGAACACCTTTCTGGAAAACAGGGGAACATACAAGACCGAAAGCGGATGTGAATGAGAGAAATAGACGAATGAGAGCGAATGCTGGGTCCATGTGCATACACAGTCCGTATTTTTATATTGAATTTTCATCCAGCCAAATTGTCATTATAATGCACTCCACGTAGGGAAAATGACCAGTGCTAGAGTGGGAAAAGTTTTTAATAAAGCGTAATGGAAGCGGAAGAGTGTATAGAAGATTATATTGGATAATTCTGACCACTTCTCAACTTCATAAAGAGATGACAGGACTGACTGACTGAGAGAGGGGGAGGGGCAGTTCAACAATGACAACGTCATTTGCCAATACAGCAATTCTCCTCCTGTTTGTGAATGTGCGAAAGAGAAAATTCCACTGAATCCCTTTCTCACATTCGCCAACTTTTTACCATAAGCTATAGTATTACATAATGCCCTGTTGTACAGGCATGTGTTAGGATTACAGTTTAACCATCCGGAAATCTGTAGATGCCAGGCGGGTTTGAAAATTCACGCGATTTCCAAGAGCATTCGGCATTACTACATATAACCATCCGGTCCCATACTGCTGTTCTTACAAGGCGAGCCATGCGGCTTATAACAGAGAGCAGGATGCGCCTTGACCGGCCCCGTAAAATCCTAAAAAGTTTAGATGAACAAGCCAGGGCCAGTAAGTAGGGATGCTTCATGAACTCTTACTTACTGACTGGTCCAGCACTCATGAAAGAGATTCCTCTCGGAGGAATGAACAACCAACCTCCCTTGGTACTTGAATCCTCCAATATTACTTTTTCTTAGCGTCACAGTGGGGCCTGTCAACCTATAAGGACCTTTTATCATCTTAAAACGATGGAGTGCCCTATTTGAGAGAACAAAAAAGCTTATTTGTGCCAAGAATGGAGTCAGCTATTGGAACCTTCTATATTCGGCAATCTAGCTCTATGTGCTTTCAACTATTGTACATTAATCGATATGTCAATAATAATAGTGTGAATAAGCCACACGAAGAACGCCAGGGTACCAGAGTTATCGCTCTGTCAGCATGTGTGTAGTGTATGGGAGAGATAGTAGAAGGAGAGAAAGCAGTGATTTAAACGTTTTATTTCTCATCTGACACCTGACTGCGGTCCAGGAACAAGAAGATAGGGAAAGAGGGAAGTATATATTCGCTGGAAAGATTCCTACAGAATTTCAACTAGTTAATAGCTACGTAATGCATGCATCATTTTGTGGGTGTTCACACAATTCCCTAGTGACAGTGTACCGCTACTGAACTTTCAGAAGCTGACGTCAAGTCCTTTGTAGCTGTGTGAACACGTGTAGGAACAAAAAGAAGGAGGAGAGAGGAAGGAGCTTGCATATCTAATGTCCTGAAAAAATTCTGTACGTCGCTCAACAGGCTTCCAATGATTGGAGGAGAATGCATCAGAAGATACATGATTGAAATTGCAAAACAGATAGTATCGACTCCTTTCATCCTCTCAAACGACTAGCGAACCACGCATAGCGCATTGTATTAATCATGGAATCTGGCAAAAAGTCATAATCTGAGCTGTAGGTTTAGGATCATATCTATTTGTTATGATTCCTCCGTTATTTTCGATACCAGGCACCAAAGGAAGTAGAAATTACCTAAATGGGTAATTTTCCATGCAATATGTATCCCCTGAAGGCCGCTTCTTGTAGTGTGCGATCTAAAATGTGAATAATTGACGACCATGCAAATATTCAGGCACGGTAGCTCTAGCAGCAGATTTGATTTTGCGGAAGCACTGATAAGAGAAGCTCTATTACCCGCATTTGCAACTCCTGATCGCTTTATCTTTGCTTACCTTTTGTTTCTATCAAATGATATAGGTGTCCTCCTTGCTCCCTCTCCATCTATCTCTCACTCTTTTCGCCTTTCCAGTAGCAAAATCATGGCTGCCGGCTGGGGGTCGACGACTAACTACTACCACTACTCTTGATGACTCTACTGGCAGAGCCTTTGTGAATCCCTACATGTAACCGCAGCCGGAATAAATAACTGATCTATAAAATCCCATTGGTAAAGAGGGGGAAAAACTAGTCAAGTACTCTGCAGTATGTTTTGGTGGTGTCGTCTTGTGAAGAGAAGAATATAGGGAAATCATGAAGATTACTCGACTCTGTATCGGACGAACCACTACGTGATAAACAGGAACATTGAATTAGGTGACAGAAATAAATGGTGTGAACATAATGGCAATTCATCATGGAGGCAACGGTGGGCAGTGTCCGTTGGGTCGTTTTTAAACATTGTCAATTATAGAACTCATGTCCTGTTATGGATACATTAATAGTGAAAGCTCCATTAAGAGCCATACGGGTTGGGCCCTCTTATCAATCTTACCTGTTGTCGTGTAAAAGTATAGACAGGAGCAGGAATGGGAAGGAGTAACTAACTATTGCTCCAATAGTCTCTGCACATATCAAGACTGAATATGCAGGTTGTAAAAATAATTGTTTGCCCTCATTCTCACTCCCTCCTCCCTCCCTCTCTCTTTCTCTCTCTCTCTCTCTCGAAAACATATGTTATAGCTACTGAGGTTAGCTTGACGGAAGTTTTAAATAATAACATTCAAAGCAGTAGTAGTTGAAGCCTGTACTGAGCTCATTTCTAAATTATTATACAAATTGGCCTTATCTGTTTGAGCAATTTGTCTGGATGATGATCATCATGTTCTTAATTATTGACAGCTAACTTTTTAAAAGATAATAATGAAAATGAACTCTCTCTCTGTCTCTAACTATGAATGAGACGTGGGGAAGTAACGCCCTCCTGAGTAACATTAGTAGGAGGTTAAACTATTTATTAAGAAACTCTGGCACTGGTCAGGATGTGTTCAGAATGATGCATAATAATGAAGCTTTGAATAGGTTCATGTCGTATTCGTTTGACTTCCTGTATTTGGATACGAAAAGGTAAAGGGAACTCGACCTTTCAGTAGGAAGCTAATGGGATCACTTTATACTGTCATTAACCTTAGAGTGCATTTAATGGATGTGAACATACGCAAGTCTTGGCTTGTACAGCATTAGGTAGTTTGTCTTGTTGTTGTTGTTATTATTGCCGCTGTCAGTAGTGTCGCATGTTAACAGGATTGACAGATGTGTTTCAGAGATAAGGAAATATACGTACGCATCATGGTTGGCACTATGAACATGAACTATGGCACTTGAAAGTAGCTGCTACATGTAGAGGAATTCTAGAAAATTTCATACTTTTGCTTGTGCAATGAGCATTTAATTCAGTGAATAGGAAATACTACCGCCCCGCTCTGTCAAACTGTATTCCGTTAGTAATCTTGTCTTTGATCTGGTTCTTTGTCAATGCATACCGTTTGCTCTAGAGTTCCTCGTAATGTGTTCCGACTTTTATCCAAGAGGAATGGACTGTACTTTAGTTAATGAAGTTACGTTGTTGCTCCACACACATACAAACACTCGGGAGGAGCACTTATGCTGCTCCCATCTGCAATATTATTCAGCCCTGTGTCAGTTAATGGTCTGGACACGTTGGAACTGTCATCTGCCAAATATCATCTGCTGCCTCTTTGGAGGAATCAGAGCCATAGTATTAGTAAGTAGTACTGCATACATGAGGAGGAGCACTTGGATATCACGAGTTTGAAATTTGCCATCATATCATTGATGATAGACTGACTTGCTTTGAGAAATCATGCTCATGGGTGAATTTCTACTTCTTCATCTGGTTATTCATCCCTACGAGTCATGACCGACCGTGCGGATTTAGTGTCAAATGAAAAACTGGAATTGGAAGATCTGCTTTGAAGCAATCACTGACCTTGATAGTTTAAGCCAGCTCTTCATATCCAATCTAGTCTATTTAAGTCTATTATGCAAAGATGAGGAAAAATCCTGTTCCCTACGTGGAATACATAACTGACCTAGCTGAATTTATCGTTCAAGGGAATCCGAGTTGCATGAGAGTCCTCTTTGTGGATGGTTTTAGCATTTTATTATTCTTTCCACTCATCATCATGTTCATTGACGTCAGCTGACCATTGAATAAAAGCAGCTGTTGCTAACTTATTCCATAACGGATCTCGCTGTTCATTTCGGCCTGATTCTCCACAAGCGACATACCACCTAGTAAACGGTAGCCAACATAACCTGAAAAGTTTCTGTCTACCTATCGATTTGAAGTACATGGTGTGGATATTGGCCCACTAGAATTTGACTTCGCTATACCAAAATACGTGCCAGAGTCTGGAGTAGGAAAAAAACTTAAGTCAGGACAATGTAGAAAGAGAAAATGCTGTTCACGAAAGAATGAGTGTGGAAACAATAAAACGGAACAAGTAAACAGAGTGACTCATGACAATCCATAGCCCATTTTCTGCAGCTTTACTAGCTACGGCAATAGGAAGCAGATGGAACTGTAAACAAATTTTCCTTCTTCCACTGCTTACCAAAAATAAATGATCCGACAAATGAGCATTGGTGGGCTTCAAGGCAAATGACTTTGTTCAAGATATTATTAGTAACCCTTTCTGACACACACACGCACACACGTGGATAAAATTATGGTCAATTGGTAAAATGACTTGTAACATTATTATTAGTAATGATGAGGGGGAAGGAATGCAGAGCAAGCAAATAATTGCCATGGCCGTGCTGTAGGGAACATGCAGACAACGCATTGGCCAAGCGAAGGGTATTAGCATTAAATGCAATCATCCGAACAGTTGTGATTATCTCTGCAAATCCGTCTTTGAGCACAAGCTGCAAACCTGTATTTCCTTGCTCGTTTGTCTCTGAAATCCACACATTAACCTTCATGCATGCTTTACAGCAGTGATGACGACTAATTATTTATAGCTGATTCGGCCTTTTAAATTTGCAATCTGCTGCTTCAAGCTGCCATAAAGCACGGCATAAAGGATACGCTGAAATCGGCGAAATAAAAATACCACCATCATCGTAAATGCCATCTCTTTGAAGTGATGTCAGAAATGCAATTTAAACGCTGCTTACAATTCATAAAGTCCATCCATTGCTAGAGAATTATATCTTCCTGTGTTTTACCGCCGCATCATCCATACAAAACGAGTACTAACCGGAAGAATTGTCAACTCATAAGGGCTGTATTTTCGTGCAAAAAATACGAAAATGGCTCTAAATATTTTACAACTGAGATTAGGAACTTTACATGAATTTGAAGTTGTGTTATGGGAACAAAAATGGAAGATTTGTAGGCCTTGAAAACACTGCCTTACAAGCGTTGAAGGGTTGATGCAAAAGGAATAATTATGCTACTCATCCTGTGGGTTGAAAAAGTTGGATATCATTTTATTGGAACAGAGGGTGGTTAGTGAATAATATTGATTTGTCATGGCATGTCCCGAACACGCCTATTGACTTAGCATGCTGACCCTTACACGGTAGTGTTAGGATGCTGACTGAGAAGGAAATATGGCTGAATATGGAGGACTTTAGATATATGAATAGATCAGTCTTTACCAAAGCCCACAAAATCACCTACGGAGAATCATTTCAAGGTGGAAGTGGGCTAACCGAGGTTGCATTGGGATCAGTTCAAGTGGTGGCAAGTGATGAGACCTGCCAGGCCGTATTCTCACCAAGTTCTCTGCCAGAATGATGGTATTTGCAGATCACTGTACTCATCATCACTTAATCATAACTCTTGGATTGATCATGCATTAAAAAGGACATCCATGAGAGAATCAACGAATTAATTTCTCTAACTCACCCTACATTCATCTTCCTTATATGGCTGCCTTCCCTGGGCAGCTCCGTCGTATAGAAAGCTTTGTCTTAAGTTTCAATCTGAAATTATTTCCACTACGCAGTATCCCTTCGCTTTAGTTAGTTCTGACTCAAAATGCTTTGGACTTTTTGCAATGAATGACAACAATAATGATTGACATATTAAAAGTCAAGCTTAACGTTTGGTAATGAACTCCAATCTTACATCACTTAACGAGTTGGTCGTACGCTTCCTTAAAAATGTGTGAGACCGTATGCACTATAATTTTTTCAGGAAAGAGTGCTCTCGTAAGCCATAAAATTGTGGCAGGTGTGCACGACTGGAATTAAAGGACGAAAATTAGTTGAAAAATATCAGGATTCTTGAGTAGTTTGGGCAACTGGGATTACTTGTAAGTCCGCTGCTCAAGTGTTTTTGTAATACTTAAATTTAGAGTTTACGATAAAATTTACGAGCTCTTCCACATAGCTTTCGGCAATGTCATTCATCTCCCACTTACTTACCGGCAGGCAGGCATTAATTTTACTGTACTCCAAGCATACATAAGAATTTCATGATGCTCACTCTCCAGCATTATCACCATAGTTTAGCAAAGACACTAAATCAAGAATTGCTCGTGCAAAAAATAAAAAGTCACTTGGGGATGTGTGTAGCCACATGTGCCCATGTCTTTTTTCCTATGCCGAAATGTACAGAAAATTGTAATAGAGAATCCTACTTGGTAGCTTTATCTGTACAGAACACGTCTCAATTGTATATAGTGGTACAAGAAGATGAGAGAACTTAGCCATTCGAACTTGAAGCTTGCTGAGACGACCCTGCAGAGACTCATTATTTATTTTGGAAATCATATTAGCGGAAGACCATTTTTGTGTTGAGTAATTTCTCTCCCAATAGCAGTCATCATTGCTGGCTCTCTTTGTATGACCATTTGAGACGAATGTCTTTAAACAGCATAATTGTGTAACCAACACCCAAGAACAGTAGTCAAACTCATATGTCTATCTATTGGATTTGACAAGTGCGTAAAGTACAACTTCATATTAATAATAATAACGAGAGCCCTCTCTCTCCCCCTAGTATTTTCCATACTTTATGATTGAGGAAAATGCCAAAACAAACCATTACGCTAGACTAGTTAGTTACTATTAGTTGCTGTAGGAATTGCTATATTTGCTGTAATATTTGTCTACGTGGCGAAGATATACGGAACAATTATTTGCAAATATGTCTGTCCAGACAAACATGGTCAGTCAGTCTGAATGCGACGTGAGTACAACTGCGTTACGAATTTTTTTGAGCTATCACAAACTCATGGAATCATTCTGCACCAAGGGTGGTCGCATATGTTGCACAAGAGGAATTTATTATTATGCTTATCCGTTGAGTAGACGACGACTCTCTCTCTCTCAAGATTGAATTTCACCAGATACAATTACAATTAAGGAGATCCTGCATGTGTGTGCAGTGACTAACTCAGCTCATGTTATGAAAGTTGAGGAATTGCATTGTTTC
>JAQFYD010002265.1:0-10099 GCA_034694225.1 Bourletiella hortensis
TTAATCTCGGAATTCTGTAGCATCGAAACTAAGAACTTCGAGTCCCTGCCCCACAAGAACAAGTAACATTAGTCCATCTGATAAGATCTTCACTGCCAAGTCTTGAATATCACTCACTCCGCAGGAAATCTTTTCAACTCGACTTCCATTAAGACTTCGTACACTAACCACTTGATCTGCTGACGCAGCAAACACAAGGTCATTCTCTACTTTAACAGCATTGATTGCTGCATGATGGTAAAAAGCATCTTCGTGTAGCACTTCAAAACTGCAAATAGTTTCACCGTCCTCCTTTGTATGTTTGAGTTGGAAAATTTTAATTACTCCATTGTCGCCCCCAATAATAACTATGGAATCGTTAAGACTCGACACAGCTGTCATAGCGGTGATGGCAGCCTGGTTTACTCTCCGAGCAAAAGTTTCATCACTGTTGCAGTTAGTAGTAAAGCCAAGCTCGCCATTAGAAGTGGCCCAAAACGTCGCATATGGCAACCACGACACACAGGACACAGAATGAACAATTGCACTTTTCTGTATTGAATCTTCGCAATGACTAAAAGTGCGCATTACAGTAAATTTTTCTTTCAGTTCCAGCAAGCGCAGAAAACCGTCAGAACATGCACAGATCATCTGTATGATTGAATCTTCACTGCCAAGTAAACTGATATCCATTATTCGCATGTCCAGCTCACTGAGATGACCACTGCCAGTACAATTCTGAAGGCTAATTGACGCTTTCTTGGTCCAGACCAAGTTTTCTCCTTCAGCCTCTACGATAAGACAAGATTAAGAATTAGGGTTTATTGTCTTTGCTTTTTGCAGCTTTCAGGAGCATGAAATTGCCACCAAAAAATCATACAGAGATAGACTACTGACTTACGTATGATAGAAGCGATTACTTGTGAACGACCCCCACCACTCAACACCAAGATTGATGAGTCCGAAATAGAATGCCATTTTATGACGCGCACGCTGGAAGCATGTCCTTTAAACTTGGCCAACTTTCTTGCACTGACAGACCATCTCTTCTTTGCATCTTCAGCGGCGTGCACGCAAGCCAATCGAAGCGCACAATCTTCGCCCGCAGACAGTAAGCAAAAATTTGTCGGTGCAGATTCACTTCTGGTTATATCGGGGCAGATACTGACTGCATTTACTGTTTTTCCACCAAAAATGCCACTCTGGAATGTTTGACACAGTGTTTTAGTACAAACAGTTTTCAAATACGAACATGAATATGTGTGAAACTTACCTTCAGAGAGTGCGAATCTAATTCAAGTTTAGCCACTGTAACTTCCTTGTAACGTATAAAAACAAAACTAATGAGGTTTCCAAAGGCCACATCCCACGAACGATGAGCTCCTCCACAAGGGAATTTCTTGACAATGTAATCTTGCGTCAGGTCAACTATCACGAAGTCGTTCTGAAGTCATAGACAACATTCCACAATAAAATACAAAATCACAGAATCAGCACACGTTACTTTTGATTACCTCCAAGAAACCACACAGAAAGGAACCCGCAGCGGTTGTAATTAATCTTGAGTTCCAGTTCAGACAAGAATCAACTGTCTGGACACAAATCAACGACAGTGGCTCTGATTTCAACTTCAGATTCATTATACATCGATTCCTTCCCACAGACCAAAATTCATCATGACACTTCCCATACTTTAGGTCACATACACCATAGCTTCCATGAACTTTGGGTAAAGTAAAGACTGGGGTATCACAATTAAAGCGTAATAAATGTAAGTGGCCCCATTCGTCACCTAATACCAAAAAATCTTCTCCCATTGATGCTGTCTTCAGAACTATAGCCCCCGCAACACCTGGTTTATCTTTCCAGTTTATTATAAATTTTGACTTCACGAGCCAGGGACCAGAGGATTCTTCAGATGTAACTAATAATTTGTCACGCAGCTCAACAAAGTAAGCGGCTGTACATGTTCCAACTACAAACGAGGTTGAGTTCAGCCAGTTCAAACTTACTATTTTTGAGTCTAAGGTTAGCACTTTCACTTTTTCAAATTTCACGCATTCATTTTCAGATACACGCAGAAGAAAAACCAGGCCAGTTTTACTTCCAACAGCAATATAACTTCTATTCAAGGAAAAGGCACAAATATTGTACGAACTTAGTTCGCAGTCCCTGAATACGTCGTACTGATTTCCGTTCATCTCGGATACGATAAGGGAGCCGGAACTTAGTGCAACTAAAAATTTCGATGTATCCAAGCACAGAACCTGTTTCGGATATCCATCTTCGCAACCTGAAGTCCAAGTATATAGCGGTTTAGAAAAGTGTCACCCATTTTTACAGCGTACTACAAATACTAATCGAGCATACCTGTACGTCCAAGAAATTTCACAGTGTCTACAGATGCATTATCAGCAACTCTTCTTACAGTGACTGATGAGTCGTCGGCACCGCATATCTGTAAGAGCAAAGAGTTTCAATAACATAACTTCTCCCCCATCATGCATACCAGTTGTCAAGACAGAAACATTTACCACGCTTGTAGCATCCAGCATAAATTTGCAAGCACGAAGGCTCACGACTGATTGTCCAGAGAAAACTTTGAGTAGTCTTCCAGAAGTATCCCAAAGCAACAAATTGGAGTCCTGCGTGCATAAGGATTATAATGCTTGACCTTGCACATTGAAAAGATACAGGGTCAATGCATAATCATTATCATTAAGGTTTCAAACCTGCCCAGCAGAAACTATAAAATTTCCGGAGATGTCAACATCCCAAACTCTTCCCGTGTGCCCGATCATTTCGGAAACAAGGTTTACTGATACGGCATTCCTTGATAGTGCCACATTCAGTGGAAGGCTATCATTTGTACAGAATTTCCAAGCAAAGACACTTCGCTGATCACTAGATGCGACCAGGATTTTACTTTCAACTCCGTATTTTAAACTTAGAACCGAACCCTGAAAAGTCGAAAGGGTAAAATAACACGCGAATCAGTTATGTGCAAATGAGTACCTTATGAATGCTCAACTGATCCTAACCATCTCACCTTGATACCCTCGATGAGTAAATGGTACGTCTTACTCCGGTCACTGGGTGCCCACACATAAATCTGGGACAGATTAGTCCCTGAAAAAACTACAAAATTCTCTGCCGTGTCACCTGTCAAGGCCGCAGAAAACAAAGTTGTGGGGACACCCCTCAAAACACTACATTCCACTTTCCTCGAACCACTCGCACCCACCCAGGTGAATATATGTACAAAATTCTCGTCTGTAACGGCCGCAAGTTTGCTTCCCATATTAAGCCATCTAAAAAAACCAACAAATTTTAGTTACCAAACCCAAAACACCGCTCCAGTCAGCTATCAATTTTGTTGATTATTTCGTGATGAGAATTTGCACCTTACCTTGCCGCTATGTACGTCGTATTAAGAGACGAAACCTTATTAGCCTCAGATGTGATCAGAATGGTACTGATTGCCCGTTTGCTTGAATTGAACGCCACGAGGGTCCAGTAATTTCGTCCATAAATGAATAAAACATCTTCCTCGGAACCAGGCCAGACAGAGAAACCCAGAATGGTTGTACTGAGGGGGAAAACCAATTTCTGGCATACTTTGTCATATTCCTGATTCGTGTAGACGGAAAGACCCGGGCCTTCGCTAACGAATATGTGATCCGTAGTTACTTCCAGCCAGGTCACTGGGCGACTTTGGAAGAGCAAATTGGTCATCTACGCAAAGTCAAAAGTTTACATTAGAATCATGACTTAGAAGATTACTGACTGTCTAACGTTATGAAAATTCGGATCATAATACCTTACCGTTCATTTGGATCTGAAGATGAAGATCAATTCCCTTTGCCCAGCTTGTATCACGGGGTCAGGTCACAGGTCAAACCCAAGTTAACTGAAACAAGTTTAGAATTGCAGCAGTAGCAATCAGCAGTCACTTCGCAGTCGGCAGTGCTGCACATGCATTCATTCAAATGGTGCGGTTTCAATGGCATTGGACGGGACGAATTTCGATGTTCCTCGTCGAACTAGAATTCCTTGCCACGAGCGGGAAATTCGAGAAACAGATTCGTAAGTGCTTCGCAAAAATTCGGTCAAACCGAAACGCAAAAATTTCTGGAATTTTGGGAAGACCCAGCTGTTTTATGATAATAAAACCAGCAAATTCTGCGAAGACGCATACCAGGATACCAAGTATTGAGCTTTGAGACCGTGGACAGCTTGGACTCAGAAGACTATTGAGTAAGTTGTCCTGAGTCTGTCTTCTAGCATCAGACACAGGTTTTTATTTCTCCTAATCACAGAATTTTCTTTCCAAATGGTGCCGGTACTGATTTCATAAATGGTTTGAATTTACTTTTAGTTCGCAGTTATTGAGGGCGTGAAAAATGGGGGAACAAATTTTGACTGAAATCCCAAGTTTTTTAAAACATCTTGCCCGGCTTATAACACGGGGCTTTTACCAGATCGAAGATTACCTTATAATGGATATGCTGGTCCAACATAACTGTAAGATCCAGATAGTAGATTTAATTGTTGAATGCTAATTTTAGGTGTAGGCTGTAACGTTTCACATACTATGGCTTATTGCATTGCAGGCATGAAAGAGAAGGATTTAGAAGATTTGTTAAAATTTGACCTTAAGCTCCTACGATCAAGATTAGCAACTTTGAAGAATGAAAAATTAATTCATATTCGCCAGCGAATGGAGACTACTGCTGATGGAAAAACGCAGAAAGTTGACTATTATTTTATAAATTATATATCCTTAGTTAATGTTATTAAGTATAAACTGGATCACATAAGAAAACGAATCGAAACGCAAGCAAGGGATGCTACGAATAGAGCCTCGTTTAAGTGCACTAACTGTACTAAGACATTTACGGATCTGGAAGCTGGGGACTTGTATGATCCTATTACTAATCAGTTTTGCTGTACTTTCTGTGGGAGTGCAGTGGAAGAGGATCAGTCTGGTGTGACTAAAAAGGATTCTAGGGAAATGCTACCCAAGTAAGTGTAGTCAGACAAGAGATATTTATATGGATGCGGTTTCAAGCAGTTGCTGTGAAGTGTGTTTCCATTTCAGGTTTAACGAGCAACTGTCGCCGGTTTTTGAGAAGTTAAGGGAAGCAGAAAATGTAAAGCTTGCGCCAGGGTTACTCACACCAGATCCATGGAGAGGTCCGAACGAAGACTCGTAAGTGATATTTTTTGTGTCGGCCGAAGCCACTGCTTCGTTGTTTTGCACAAACTTTTAATTAATTATGAATTCCAGAGAGGCGAATGGAGGTTCCCGAGAGCGTGGAGGTGTTTGGTCCGGAGAGGCCACTAGAGCAACAGGAACTGAAGAGACACGCATTGATATCAGCATTGGTGATGAAGCTGCGAAACCAGCCCAAGAACGGAAGGAGCGGCCGGTATGGATGACAGAGTCCACCGTAGGAGAATATGAAGCTGCAGTAAGTATCGCCAATTTTACTTTCCTGCTGGTATCGACGCTGAGAAAGTATTTGCCATATCCAGCTTAGTGCGGAATTATTCGTGTGGAGAGTTATGAAAATGTTTTCTTTGTTGAATTATTTTAGGTTTCGAATCCTGCCCTCAACGCCATCAAAGCAGAGACTTCTACTAGCGATAAATCTTCTCGTGATGACATCATGTCTGTACTTCTTACATTCGAAAAGAAGGAATCCGGAGGAAACAAGTCTTTACTGCCAGATTCGGAAGATGAGGATACCATGCCAAATATTAGTCAGAATGGCAGCCAAAGGCAGGAAGATATGGACGTGGATGAAGGTAATTATACTAACAGGTTTAAATGTATAACCTAAGCATAAGTGGTCATAATTACGGCCATTTAATGTTTATTATTTTATGTAGTCGGATTAATGGATAGTGACGATGATGACGACCACGTTGTATACGTCAGCATTGGCTCTCAGAAGATACCCCTGCATGCAGTATCAGAAGATGACATACGTCGTATGACACCTTCAGAAAAGGAAACGTACATTCAGCAGTATCAAGAAATGTATTCCCATATGTATGACTAGCATTATTCGCAATCGCAATTACATTGCTGTGTGTCGTTCCTATCTGCCATTCAAGTTCTGATTCGTCATTTCAAGTACTTTCCCGACTCTGTGCACTTTTGTATTTTTTATATCAACAAAAATTGAGCCGTTCAAAGATCGAGTGCATGGTTTTTATTCTTTTCTACTAACGAAAAATAAACTGGTTTTGCCCATGGTAAAAATCAACTCAGGCAGCTCCTGCGGAATCGACAAAAGACATTCTCATTACTCTAAATGCACGCTGGTTTGTAGCACACAAACCCTACATAAAGCAGGAGATAAGTTATGCTTATAGTTAGTCGGTACTTTTTAATAGTGCACACATTGACTGAGATGAAATATGTACTTTCGTGTGTCTGCATGGTCATAAAGCTGTTATTCACGAGCTGAAGCACTAACCGACGAATAAATAAAAGGTCTATAAATAGTTAAATAAAGTAACCTTTAAACTAGCATGATAAGCATTACAGAAAGACATATCAATTTACAGTATCAGGCTACCAACATACTTAAGATTATACTGTCAGAAATTGCTATCCTCGACACTGCTCATTCGTCTCCGTCTTGCACACAGCATAAAACTGGTGACAGTTTGGACTTGGATTTCTGCCTCATACGACGTGCTTCATAAGTCACTACAGACTGCAACATGCTGGCCTCGAAAGTTACTTGTGAAGTCAGGTCCTTAGCCAAATCGTTCCTGAGGACTGCAGTGGCTAAACGCAGACCTGACGTAAATGGGCGATTCTCCTCAACATTTGTGCCAGGCGGCATTGTGAGCGCCGACAATGTTGTCCGATCCAAATTACCAGAAGTTCCTGATTTTAAACATGTCACCGTCATGGAAAATGTTCGGGGAAGATTTGCCGGCAACTGGGGCAAACAAATTGCTTACGTAAGCTGTTATACATTTAGTCTGTGAAACAGATACAATGATGTGAATAAGATTTTTTTAATTGCAATGATGTGCCGGTTATTATAGGAATGCGCTGTGACAGGCTTGAAGTTCACTCATGATGAAGTTTACAGAGTGGCAAAGAGCTTCGGTGCTGCGCTTCAACAGATGGGACTTAAGCGCGGTGACATAGTAGCGATATTACTGCCAAACTGTCCTCAATATGCGCCAATCATGCATGCAATGTTCATGACTGGCATTGTTGCTTCACCTATGAACCCCGCCTTGACACCGAGTAAGTTGTAATAAACCTGCACAAGTCTTCCATGTATTCGGCGATCATTGCGCGAACTATGTTCTGACTTTGGCACCTTGATTTTTCCTTTTTAGCGGAGATCGGCACCATGGTGGCACAGGCAGGCCCGAAGGCTGTGGTAACTTTCCCAGAATTTTTACCCGTCATTCAGGGACTCCAAGGAACTCCAGCCGGAGCAGCAATAAAGGATGTCATTCTTGTTGGCGAGGGTCGCGAAAACTGCCATAATTTCTCCGACATGAGCAAAGCTGACTCTTCAAGCGCAAAATTTCTTGAGGGGTCAAAGATTGACGCAACACAAGAACCCGCATTAGTACTATGGTCCAGCGGAACAACAGGACCACCAAAGGGCGTCGTTCTCACACATTACAGTATAAATTCTCAGCTTGAGATAATAGCATCTGAACATACAACCCAATACTATCTTGGCGAAGAGACCGCCCTAGGACTCATTCCATTTTTTCATGTGATGGGTGCCGTAATTTTATGTAACACTGGGCTGCAGATTGGCGCAAAAATTGTGACACTGCCTAAATTTGACCCTCAGCTCTTTACAAAAGCTATCAAGCAACATAAGGTAAGTCATTCATTTGAGTGAATTTTCATTCCAAGTGTGTCTGATATAACTGCAAACTTGACGACATGCTTGTGGTGTTAATTTTATGATCCTGCAGTTCACTGTCATGCATGTTGTTCCTCCTATAATTGGATTCCTGGCTGCTAATCCTGCGTTAACAGCGGAAGACTTCGATCGTCTGCACTGCGTAGTGAGTGGTGGCGCCCCGCCACAACAGGCGTACATTAAAGCATTCTTCGCCAAAGCTCAGAAGTATATATTCTACCAAGAAGCTTATGGCATGACTGAAGCATCCGGCGCTTCGCACATTTTGCCTCCAGCGACCCGAAATACAAAAATTGGATCAGCCGGACCACCGACACCAAGCACACTCAGCAAAGTAATAGATGTTCAGACTGGAGCCGTTTTGCCAGCCAATCAACCTGGGGAGATTTTAGTCAAAGGGCCTCAAGTAAGTAGCCTTGACAACAAAAATTTACAAAGCAACAACCAAAACCAATGAAAAATGAAACTCACGTCCTATGCTCTGTACACAGGTGATGCAGGGCTACCTCAGAAACGAGGAGGCAACGAAAGGAATTCTCGACAGTGATGGCTGGTTACACACTGGAGATATTGGTTACTTTGATGAGCAAGGGTTCTTTTACATTGTGGACCGACTTAAGGAACTTATAAAGGTCAAAGGAATGCAGGTAAATAGCAATGAACCAAACAATCGAGTTCCGAACTTCCCCCTGAACATTTTTCATAAAAACTCTGAACGTATTACAGGTGTCACCAACAGAGTTAGAAGGGTACATCACTAAAAATAAAAAAGTAGCAGACGTAGCTGTGATCGGAGTACCTGATGAGAGAGCCGGAGAGCTTCCGAGGGCTTACATAGTTCGTCGAGACCCCACGCTTACGGAAGAAGAATTGAATACTTTCCTGGCAGATACTGTTGCAGAACATAAACAGCTAAAAGGTGGCGTCGAATTTGTGGACGCCATTCCCAAGACACCCTCAGGGAAGATACTTCGTAAAGACATCCTGGCGTCATATCGCCAGAAAATAAAATCATGATTGGTTTGTACTCCTTAAAAACTGGGGAAAAAGCCTCCAAAGTAACAATAAATCATGAAAATTAAGATGAAATTGACGTAGTGTCATTTTTAGTACATAAAACCTTTATGTAATCGTGCATCATATCACATGCATTAGTTTTCGATGCACCCCTTATAATGTAACCCAGGCAACCCTAATCTCCTTTGCACTGGCAGCAAAGTATTACATTCTCACGAAGCTTTAAAGTCCTTTAAACTTCTCCAAATTATAACTATTTTTTGTTTCTGCTTCAACTATCTCAGCCAATTTCTCTGCATACTTACCAGCAGCAGAGACACAATTTTCAGCTGCACTTCTTCCATCCGAACTGTGTCCAGAAAATGTTACTCTGTACTCCACTAGGAAGTCATGCGTTCTCATATCAGAGGACGCTGGTTGTTTGAAACCATAGCGACAAGTAACATCATCAGGATCCCCTGGTCGAAGTGCCTTCTGGCTAAATACAGGGAATCTTTCTGGCACCGGAATATAGTCATCCTGAAAAAACAATAGGATTGCTCCAGTTGCTATACTACTTGAGCAAATCAGGCCTATCTATAACATCTGATGATGAGACCCCACATGCTAATTTCTCACTTACGAATCTGTCCGAAACTGCCAACATCTTCGCCACCGTTATGGGTTTCACACTAACGTAATCATCTGGATCAGCAACGAAATTCGGGGATTTTCGCTCCCGGCGGGAGACATCAATTACAAGGTCCATCATCTTCACAGAGGCCAATGCTTGGGCTACATATCGACTCTCTGACTGGGCTGCATCAATAATTATTGCACATGTAATAGAATAACTCAATTGAATATCAAATAATGGTAGCTTTTGCTTGCTGAAATGCCGAATAATGCTCCTCCTTACCTTCAGTTACATTTCCATACCAAAAGCATCGATACGAGTTGACAGATTTACCATTAACTTTTGTTTTCCAATGTAAATAACTGGGAGCATCAAAATTATAGTTACGACAGTATAACTGAAGTAAGTAAATTGGATCCAACGCAGGGTCCAGATCTTCCACTCGTTTCCACTCTGGCAATGAAACGAAGCCATCCTGCTTAACTTTATCGAGCACCTTCTGAGCCGCCAGGAGTTTTGCCAATTGGACATTACATGCTGATGCTGTCTCTGTTAATTAAATTGA
>JAQFYD010002266.1:0-10094 GCA_034694225.1 Bourletiella hortensis
GGGTATGACATTTCAAGTGCGTGATGGTCAGAGCTAACCTGGATAAAGGAATCGAGTATTTTCCCGTACGTCTGAGACCAACTGAGACGGGTTTTGAAATTCTTTTTTACCGTCTTGACACAGATCGACGAACTCACTTAGCAATTCCGTGCTTACCTTGAAGGCATGAAATTCTGCGATTTTTGGAAATAGCTGAGCCCTGTAAAGAAATGCTATTAGTTTGTCTCCTTCGGCTGCCCGTACTGTACAACGCATATTCGCAGATGTAGACAGACGTGTTTTGAACCAAAAAATCCGGCTCCACTCTTCCATGCATGGATACTTACTCTTTCCTACTGCTGCTGTTCAATTGAGAAACTTGACAACCGGTCTGGGAGTTGATTATGACCGCTAAGGAACCTCCCGAATGAATTATTAAAGGATCACCCGCCTCCTTTATTTCACTTGCTTGTACGCCAAACAAAATAGTGAGGCATAATAGTGGATGCAGTAGCTTCCCTTTCATATTGCAAATAGCTACAGAATCAGCGCTTTTTCCTTTCGTCGTTTGCTCTCTTGATCCAGTGACTCGTCACAGACCCGCTACGGTTACCCTCTTGATGTCTACATTGCCCAAGTTTGCAAACGGTATTTATAAGATTAATGCCATAGAATAATTCCTACCCCGGAGTCAGGACGCAGTTGCTCTTTGACATCAGTTTGTAGGTTAAGGCCATACCTTTGTACGAAGAGGGGGTTAAAAGAGTCATTTTGTAAAGCCACTATAAAGTGTCGATCTTTCCACGTGCCCGACCCATTTCCTCTTTTGTCATAGTTACGCACAGTACACTGGCACATAAGCCACATCTTCATGTCTTCTATGTCAATGTCATGCATTAACACTTTAGTTAACCTCAAATCTTGAATAAATTATGGAATAATGGTGAGACGGATGGGGAGAGTTGATGTTATTGTTAATGCTACTGTAACAGATTTAGGGCTCATATTCAGTAAGCTCGAGGAATAACCAACATTATTTTATTTGTCGAGACCAATAATTTCAGGAGATCCATTGTCATGAAGTTCAAGTTGTGAGACAGACTAGTGTGCAAAAAGTACTTTAGGAAGTATCAGTCGGAAAATAAGAGATAACCATATAGGACTAGACTATGGAATTGTATTCTTTGGTGCTTGTTTCTAGCTGTGATTGCACGTAGCTTACTACTTATTCTACGAAAAAAATCTTGTCACAGTCTTCAAAATTAAATCTCAGAATCAAATTGAATCTGTTGCTTTGGAGACGGTGACCCAACACATAAGTTGGACTATTGGTAACTAAACTATCACTTCTAAAATAAGTGTGGAAGAGAAAGAATGTGGTAACCTTTTATAAAAACCCTCCAGCTTGTTTTCTATCAAACGTAACCTGGAGAATTAACGATACAACTCACCCATCCCTATTTCAGGTTTCCAAATTTCCTTACAGAATTAAATCTCCAATGTTCAGTTCGGTTAAACGATCTAAAATTCGCTTTAGAAATTAGCTTAAAACCAACAAATGACTGTATCAAAAGAGATTGGTAACTAAAATCAGTATCATGGTTTTAAACTTGGTAAGTACTACATAAACCCCTTATCAAGTACCCTAAACTAGGCCTCAGACCTCTGTAGGTTTCGAAGCCCTAACAATTGCAATACGAAATACTATAGTGTTGTACTGAATTCTTGAAAGTTTCTGGAATTGCTCAGTGTAGTGGAAGAAAATCACGGGATTAAGTTCACACAAGTTACTGAATACCTATATACACGCAAAAAATTCTAAATCCGTGCACGCCTGATTATTTGTTATTAAAACTACCCTTTACGACGATAGCTGTCTAAGTAATACTGGAATGCATATTATGCTACTAATAATGATAAAATTGAAAAGAGGTTGAAGCGTTAACAGTGCCATACTGAATCTTTTTCATCGTGGCCGCTCAAAGCGACGGAATTCATAAGAGATCGGAAGCGGCCCTTTGTGGGCAAAATTTCACAGGTTCTTGCACGACGAACAATTTCTAGGTGTCCTTGAATCCATCTCTTGACTATTAGAAGGCCTTATAGCACCTGTAATTTACATTAAAAGCAAATCAATTAATCGCCTATCCCTATATGGTTCATGTGGCATTCGCACAATGCTTGTTTGCACTGGTAAATCTGGATGTACTCACCACCAACGTTAAGCTGAATTTGTTTGGGCGGTCGAGAAAAGCACTCTGTTATTTCACTTGCAAGACCCATTTCAAAAGTGAGGGCTGCCAATCGACGGAAAAATCTTTCAACGTTTTCACCACTTTTCGAAGAAACTGGCCAATACTCAGCCCCAAGTAAACCTGCCATTCTATTCCCCATCTGGTAGATTTTCTCCTGATGGCCCTCATTCTAAAACAATCGACAAACAACAAAATTACTTCATCATCTACAGCAATGTTAATCACCAGACTACTCTATAGAGGTTCACAGTGCACATTATTACTACAGGAAAGGTCTTACCACTAAATCCATCTTGGTGGCAACAAGGAATTTCAAAGGAGTTGAACTGTTTGCACTAACGGCATCATCCATCCACCTTTGGCAAGTTGAAAGACTTTCAAGGTCGCTTGCATCGAACACAGTAACAACGGCTGTCATGGAAACAAATAAAAACCAAACAAATTAACTACAAAGCTCACATTCTCTACTTAACTCCCCCTGTCTACTGTCCTCATATTCCATCACCACAAGCCATTGCCTGAAGTTATAAAGACTCATGGTCATGAAAATAGAAAACTAGAAAAATTAAACACAATTTTGACATCAAATTCCAAAACATATAATTTCTAACCATTAGAGTTCCTATAATAAGCAGCGGCAATACATTTGAATCGTTCCTGTCCAGCAGTATCCCATCTAGAGCAGCAAAACAAGAACAAAATAACACATTAGTCAATCATTTCATAAAATGCGTCAATAGCATGCATTTATAATGCCCTCAATAACTCACATCTGTAAATTAAAAGGAGAGTTCAAGATCCAGAAGCGCTCCATCTCATAGTCAATCCCAACTGTAGCTTTATAGTTTTCATCAAAAATGTCCCGACAGAAGCGATTTATTAAAGATGTTTTCCCCACACCAACGTCGCCAACGAAAACAGCTTTGGCCATTCTTACGGCTAACCTAGGTCGTGACCCCTTGGATCCCTTCCCGCCTCCTCCATTACTTAAGTCACTATTCAAGTTCAAATCTGACAGTGACCTAGCTGTCGGAGTAAACTCATTTAATGGATACGGCGTTGCTTCTTGATCTAAGGCTTTTGGAAATTCTGCCAACTGCCGACTAATCTTCATTCTGTACAACAACTATTTCCTTAATTCTGAACAGATCACACAAACGCTTCTGTAATAGAATTTCTATTGCGGTTATATGCCACTACCGCAAAAATTTACTCAACGTCTAATTAAATTATCACAGCTGAATATGGAAACGAAGAAAATTCTCAACCAGACATGCTGCTTCGCCCAAACTCACTAACATAATTAAAACTATTTAAAGGCATTAAAAAATAAATTCCACCGAAAGTTTCCCCGTAACTTTTCTCATTAACTTTCTGTCGTTTTTGTTTACAAATTGAACTTTTTGAATTTCCCACCCTCCAAGTACAGGAAGGGGGTTTGGGCGCCACCTATGGCAGCTTAGTACAAAGAGCCGTAGTGACGGCGCGTGTAAGCTGACCGGGCCAGACGGTGTGCATCACGGCGAGATTCAGTTGCTTTAAAGTCTTTGGAAGGCACGAGGTTGGAAGATATACCTGGCGACATGGCTCCCAAAAAAGAAGGTAAATTTTTAACTTTTCAAAGGGATTTCAATCCCAAATTACTTTTAGATTACTTCCATAAGTTCAGGCTTGCTGTTGGTTATTAAAAATTTTGAAAACTATCTAAACCAAGTGAGAAATCAGTGTGGTTTTCCGGTGTTGAATGTTCACGTTAGAATCAATATGGCTACCCACCATGCGGAATACTGCCTATGTGTAGCAGCATTGGAGTGAGAATTTCGGAAGCAAAATTGGAGTGTGTAGTGGAATTTTATGTAGACCTTATTTATTGCTGAACAATGACCACGTTATTATTTGTGTTTCACCTGACGCGATGCGGGTAAAAAACATACGTGTAGCAATGATGAGTTAGTTGAGGCCAGGGATTTTTTCGTGGGTAGTGGACTGGCATGCCTTGTCAGTCAGGCTGGTACTGTATGACATTTTTCAGGTTTCGGTATTATTTATTGTTAAGGATACGGAGAAATTAGTGTGATAGGACCACTTAGTAAATGCCTGATATTTTTGTTTTAGCAAAACCCGCAGCAAAGAAGGCTGCACCGGCCCCTGCTCCGGAAGCGGCAAAGAAGCCGGCTAAGGATGCAGAAAAGAAGAAGAAGCCTGCGGCTAAAGCCGCCGAGAAGGCTCCAGCGGTACCAAAACCCGCCGTGAAGCGTACGAAGAAGCCTAAGCCGAATTTAACTCCCTTGCAGAAGAGGAAGCAGATCCGTGATAGGGTCCGTCAGTTGGCTATCAACAAGGCCTTGAAGGTTTCCAAGAAGGTATGTATATTTGAGTAATTGTTATTATCAAGTGCTAAGATATTTTTATAGCTTGGGATTTAATTAAGATGATGATATTTTTGTGGGAATCTCTATGAATACAATGATTCGACTTATAAAAACAAACTCTGAACGTAGTATGTACGCACTGTTGTGAAAACTTAAATGTATAGACTTGTGTCTCAAATATGTGGTTATTCATTGCAGGTCATCAAGGGAGCTGATGGCGAACGTAAGAGGACGAGGAAGATCCGTCCTACGGTGCATTTCAAGAGACCACGCACCTACAGGCCAAGGCGTACTCCTAAGTTTCCCCGTAAATCAATTCCCTCCAGAAACAGGTACGTCCGTGTTCATTATGTTCAGTACTTCGTTGACTGTGTTCCAGCAGCTTAACGGATTATGTAGTACAAGAGTAGACGGTTACTAAGTTATTCTTGTTTTGTAGGATGGATGCGTACAACATTATTCAGTACCCTTTGACTACGGAAGCTGCGATGAAGAAAATCGAAGATAACAACACTTTGGTCTTTATCGTCCACCTTAAATCCAACAAGTTTCATATTAAGGCTGCCGTAAAGAAACTGTATGAGGTCGAAGTTGCGAAGGTTAACACCCTTGTTCGACCTGACGGAAAGAAGAAGGCATACGTCCGACTTGCTCCGGATTTCGATGCATTGGACGTTGCCAACAAAATAGGCATCATATAAACGTGCTTCGTTGTAACCTCTTATTTTATGCCTATTTTTCATGTTGGAGATAGAAGTAAAAACACACTTGAAAACTAATAGTTTGTTCATTTTCATATCTTGTATTTATTGAAAACTCTTAGCTAAAATCAGTCTCCGATGACCAAAATAATTGTCATACTAGAAATATTAAAGCACATGCTATTACAGCGCTCTCAATGGGGAAACATAACTGGGTATGAAAACCGCAGGAATGGCGCAGCATCACACGGTCAGTGCTGAAAACGGCACATTTCCGCTGGAAGAGGACACCGATTTGGATGATTGTCATATAGGTAACACCGCCTTTTGCGAATCCTGCTGGGATCGACTTTCTCTATGTCATCCCAGTTGGGCTGTCTCAACCGGACGCAGCCATCAACAATGCGAAAAATGTGACTATGATTGCGTATTAGAGTTTGGAAGCCACCATGCTGAGATTTCATTTCTTTCAGGTACTCCGGGGGTATGACGCTAATGGCATTTTTTATAGTCACGTCCTGCTTCCCGGCGTTCCATACTACCTTACAGGATTTCTCTCTCATTTCTGGAAAATGTTCGATAAGCACAATGTTCCTTTCATCTAAATCACTCACCAAGTGATCAAATAATGCCTTCACGGAATTTTCTAGCACCGATCGACAAATCTTAGTACAATTTCTGACTGGTTCGATTGCAGACCTCGGCTCAAATTTCTGGGTTAGTTCTTCAGAACTATACTTGGCTATTGTTTCTTCACAAAACTTAATAGTAGCTTCACAGGATTTCTTATCTGCTAAAATCTCATCATCTAAAGTTCCAATTATACATATTCGTTTGGTGGAAGGAATACGCAGTTTATCGATCTGGACCCTAAATCCACATTCACGGGCAAGATTCTTTATGTAATGGAGATATGAAAGGTACACACTGGTCCCTTCTTTGCAGGCCTCTCTTTTGAACTTTCCCATAAAATCATAAGCGCAACATGGTATTACAATAAAACTACAATTATATTTTCTAGCCAACACCGGTATCCATGGTGTCAACTCGTCCGGGTGATTACCAATTAGCCATGTGTTTCTACTGCAGTTACGAAGTAATTCGTCATTATTCGGATTGAATGCGGAGACCTGCAAGCAGAAAGAAAATGCACTGCTCAGCAAAACTTGTTCCAAAACGTACTGCTGTAAATCTTCATCAAACGTATAAAAAAATGAGGTGGTCACTCACGATCAATTTTGGCTGAGGTTCAAATGATTTCCAGATTTTTCGCTCTCGCACATCAAAACCGAACCCGGAAAAGCCTTCACAAGAAAGTAGGTAAGTCAGCAGTCCATTTCCGCAGCCAATATCGATGAAATCTGGCTGACTATCTTTTGAGTCCACACGGTCCAAGTTCCACAGGGCTAGTAAATAAGATGTTATTCCCACGTCTTCATGGATAAATTTATCTGGATCGGTTTTTTCCATCCAGTCCTGAAAATAAAATAATAACAATATAGTCAAGCTTAAAATTCTTTTATTTGACTTCAAACCAACCTACAGATAACCATACTGTTTAAAAATTGATAGACCATAGACCACACAGAAAGTCATACAAACTAAACTACTGAGCAGCATAGCACGCTCCTCATATTTTAATTAAATCTGACAATACTTCCATCAGTTCTTCGCTATGAATTCCAATTCCTTACTAATTTCAGAATATACTTACATACGTGTAATACAAAGTTGATCATCATTTATCAAAACTTCAGCACTGCTCTATCCGCAGCAATAGTCCCCAATTTTCCCCATGCGGACTACCACCTAATTACATTCAAATCTGTACCCCAAATAAATTTCATACCTTTTTAAGTTTCGAAACATAAGTTTTTTTCAAGCGCTGGTACGCTTCCACGTAGTATTCTTTACTAACTACATTCAATGAATATCTCGGAATTATGGAACCCGTGCTTGGCATTTGATCCGTAGCTGGAATTGCTTCCTTTACTTCAGCCACTTCAGCCATGGCCATTCGACGTCTGCTTATCCGCCCAATAAATTAAATTACATTAAAATCCTTCCCAAAAACATGTCACATTGCCGAAAATAATAATTTTCACGACTGAAATATTCGCCGGCCAGTCTATCCTCCGTTTTCTCAATTCATTTGACCACCAACAAGAACGGCAAACCACAACCGCATATACTCAACTTAACACTTGCTTTCGCTTTCAACTTGGCGCGCATTCAAGGAGTAGAACATGTTTGTCCCCGTTTTCATGTACCATTGTTACCGTCATTGTTGCAAGTTCATGGTCACTGTCGTTAACTTCCGGACACAAAAAGCCTCCTTCAGAATTCCCACAGTTCTGAACGAATCAAAAGCGAATCGGATTGAAAATAAAATTCACATGAACTTTGACCAGATTTGTCATTACAGCAGAACGCCGGTCAAAGTTTACACACAGGTAGGCGGCCGTTCGGCAGCGGGCGACCTTGTGGAATGCTCGTGGCTACCACGTAATCAACTTGCCGATTCTGTCATTTTTCTGGTCCGTAGAACTTGTGAATAATGCAGATTGTTCCACTATTGGTCTTTCACATAGATGTCAATAATACGCCGGTTATGCATTAATGTAAACCTTGGATTTTATTGTGTCACAGTATAGCGAGCTATAGCTACATCCCATCTTTTAAAGGCAATCAAATGGATGGATATAGGCTCGGCACGTATCTTAACGACTGAGTTTAAGATCTCGTGCACGGAAGATAAAAATTACTGCTAAGAGGAAAAGATTTTTTAATAATGGTTTTCAAGGTTACAGAAGAAGAAAAGAGCATTATAAGGATGAGGAGTAGTGAAAGTTGAACTTGGTTTGGAAACCGCTGCTGAGGAACATGCCCGGCTCTGGGAAGTCTCTCTTACACTCTTCTACTACGTCGGCCTGTTTATCGCTACCCGGGATTCTTGGAAAATATGCAGGGGGACCCGAAAGTTTCATCCCATTCAGCATCATCGCCCTTGTCAGCATAGAAATAATATTCCAAAATACGATCGGATTATGTATTGCAATTGAATGGGATCCTTCTAACTATGACGACTGTCATCATCACAGGTAAGTAAGTAAGTGACATAACATATAATCTACGCCGTTAGAAGAGGAATATGTTGAAGACTACTTAATCGCTTCTTAATGTCTTTGAAGGTAATGATTACAGTTTGTGAAGAAAAGTAGATGAGAGGAACGTTTGCCTTCCTTCTCATAATGTACCATACACACATGGATTGAGTAAGTCTCCTTTATTGTTGTTCACAACGTGTGTACATGAAGTGTTCAAAGCCGAGATAAATGTTTGTTTATCATTGATCATCATGTATTTCTGACTTTTGTCGTGGAGGTCTGATGTGTCACATGAAACCTCCACGAATGTATGCAAGAGCGATGAGAGAGGAAGAGCCTGTAGCTGTGAAGTAATACACCTTTGATTTTGTAATGACAGGGAAACTGTGTGGTTGACAAGGTCATCATTGAACAACTGGATATATATCGAAATCATCTGGAGACTTTGGAGGAAGATCATGGTGTTGATTATGAAAGGAGTTGGAGGAAGAAGTATAAGAAGAAGATCAAGAAGAACAAGAAGATGACGAGAAGAATGATAGTGAGGAGGATAATGCGGAAGCAATACTACTAGAAGAAGAAGAAGAAAAAATAGTTTCGCTAGAAATAAACCGTAGCCCCTGCATGTGGACGAGTTAGAGGAGGCTGTTTTCCACAATATTCGGTGGATCCAGAAGAGTTTCAGCTGAGAAACTGTGAATGTGTGGGGGGTGGAGGAGGAACAAGGTGGAGCTAGCCAGCCAAAATGGCCGGGAATTGGCCTCAGAGCTCTTTGTAGTTTGAAAGGAGTGTAGTGGCAGTTAGGGTGCTCTTCGTAGTGTCCAGTTGTTTGTAGTTGCGAGCAAAAGTACCAAAGTCAAGAACTACACGCACGTTAAATTCAGTCTTGTTCGTCGTCTTCTTCTCTTACTACTTCTACTATATTCTTCCTGTTGTAACTTGAAAGTTCTTCTTCTTACTTACTTACTTATTATTATTATAACTTTTTAAACGTAGACAAATTTTTACCAAGTTGAGAAGAAGAAGAATAATTTTATTAAGAATATTACTACTGTGAGAAGAATAATTTTTAACCAACTATATACACACACACACACACGTTACTTACTACTACTTCTTCTTCCTGTTCTAAACTCACTGTTATTATATCCCTCGTGATTTTTAATTATTACATTACGAAAGGAAGAAAGGTTTTGACAGAAGAGAGAAAAATCAGAGTGCTACTATTATACAACAACTAGCCAATGTGTATATCTGACAAGAAAACTAATCAGTTGTTCCACCAGTGTACTCTAATCTTCTATATTTATTAGTAGACGGATCATCATATTCTTCATCTTCTTCTACTACTACTTGTTAGTTTCATTATAATTCTCACAAAGAAATCAGAATGAGTGAAGATCTGGATTTTGTTGTGAAGATGGAGAGTTCGTCAGATGGTACATTACAAGCCGAAGTACCTAATGACCCCGGGTAAATTCCCTTTATAAATGTCTTAAATGTCAACCAAAGTATCTATATACTACTGAGAAAGAAATCCCGGCTAATAATTTTTAGTTTGCACTACTACAATTTCTTCTTCTTCTTCTCCTTCTACTTACTACAGTTCTTGCTGTTTCTGTATACATTCGCCCAGTACCTGTTTACTTACACATTATACACACAATCATCATCTTACTT
>JAQFYD010002267.1:0-10091 GCA_034694225.1 Bourletiella hortensis
CAAACATTCCCATGGTTACGGCGAGTTAGGCCAGAGCGATCAAACAATTTGAAGAAAATTTTAATTTCTCGAGAAAACTTGTAATTACTCCCTGCTAGTAAATCTACGTACTGTGGCTAAACATTTCAAAAGTGGAAGCCGTACTCGCTAACTCAATACAACTGTTGTTGTATTGAATTAGCTCGACTGAAGCGGTGCGGCAGTAGTGGCTTCATACGCTCATACATGTAATTATTTTCTAACACGTATTAATTCCGGCCATGCATGACTGTCTCCAACGCCATTAGAAACTTAGAACTCTTAGAAATTAGAATTTTCTTGGGCTTTTTGAGAACCAATGCAATAGAGGAGCTTGTTGAGCAACTTTAAGTTCAGCCGTATCACTGCAGGAAAATGATTCGAACTGAATTTCCGTTTAAGTAACCAACGCGGTCGATTTTCGTCGAGATCTGTCCGCCATGTTTTTTGCCCACATGATGAGGCAATTTTCCAAATTTTATTTTTAAAGCTGTAACATTGGGTATCTACTGTAAGGCATGGGCAATGGAATAATAATTTATGTCGATATGAATACATTTTTGAGGATCGGAATCCTTACGGGGGTTTTCCATGGAATGGGAATAGGACTTTGAATTTGGAAAAGTACGTCAATAGGAGTAAAAATACATTGAAAATCTTTCGATTCCTCAGGCTTGCTTTTTTCTAGTCCCATTTAATTACAATCCTTTACATTTGTGCTTAATATTACACACCTGAGCATCGATAGACCAGTTATTGAATACGTCGGAGAAGTCATTCGAGAGGAAGAGTATCACCGCCGGCTTGTCAGCGAGTACAAGCACATTGGTGCTTACTATGCGTTTGAGCTGCCAAAAGGCATTATTATTGACAGCACTGTGAAAGGACACGACAGTAAGTGCATTTCAATATTTTTTATATTGCATGTACAATCTGCTGTGAAATTAAATTTAGTCTCCGAGAAGCATTTTAAACGCTTGCCCAGTGTTCATATATCTCGTTTCATTTACAGGCCGTTTCATAAACCACTCTTGTGATCCGAACTGCAAGGCTGAAAAAATAAACTGTAAGGATGAAAAAAAAACGTTGATCAAATTTAAAAATTCCTCGTGTACCCTTTCAATTATTGGCTTTCCTTTAACCGTGCAATGACTTTAGATACCATAGGTATCAAGGACAACGTGTAAAAGCAATGAATGTATCTATACTACGGCTACAGTTCTACGATTACTCGACAACTAATTTGGGCGGATAAGTTTCAATTCATCTCAGACTTCCAAGTGCGGCCTCACTCTTTTTGGCATTTCATCCGCCCGAATATTTGAAATGTGAATACATTAGGTCAGTATCGGGGACAGCTGACTACCATATGCCATCCACAGTAGGATCAACGGAGAACGACATTTTACCCAATGTAAGGTGCGAAGTTGTACCCAATATTATGCCTAACGTCGTACTCAATATTAGGCAGAAGGTCGTACCCAATATTAGGCCCAACGTCTGACCCAATATTAGGCCCAACGTCTGACCCAATATTAGGTCCAACTTCGTACCCAATATTAGGCCCAAACGTCGTACCTAATATTAGGCACGACGCTGTACCCAATAATGGCCATGGTGTTGAACCGCATAATAGGCACGATGTTGTACCCCGTATTAGGTACGACGTTGTACGCAAGAACAAGCATACACTCTGTCGAACAACAGAACTTCGCAATGAAAACTAGCCGAACATTGCACCTAAGAACAGTTTAATTGATTTATTAGCCCAAAAATCCTTGACACATTGAAAGTGAGTACAGAAGTTCCCATCTAGACATTTGACATATGTAGATCCAAATTATGTAACCGTCTGTATACAAATTTAAAAACTTCAGAAGTTTTCATAATAAACTTGAATCGTAATTAAAAGAACAAATCACTGGAAGTGTAAAATTCAAGGACAACAACTACTTTACTACACATACTCTATCCGTAGTGACAAACAAGAGCTCTGTTATTGACTTTTTAGCTATTATTGGTTAATGACACCGGAAAACCCTATCCTTTAAGTTTTCGCAGTCGCTGGACAGCAACGGCTTGGGCAGCTGTAACTGCATCATCATCAAAAGTATAAGTTCGCCCTGTGAGTGTAATGGGGGCTGGAAGGCGGCAGATAATATCCTCATCAACCATGTTAATAATCCTCTCTGGGTCTCGGTACTTGTAGTCCTGTCCCGGTGGAGATTTTTGCATCAGTTGCACTCCAAACTCGAGCTCATCATCGTTGACTCGGGTGATTGTTCCCAGTACAAAGGTGCCGTTCACCAGGGTAGCAAAATAATCACCGACCTCGTAGATCTCGGTAGTCGAGGTCATCAAGACATCAAAAGGAGGCGCGGATGGAATTGGTTCATCGGCTGGTAAAACTGGATAAAGCCTTGCCTGAGAGTTCCCTGGGGCCACCATGTTTGTCCCCGACGAACCTCCGTTGCAAGGCCCCTGAACCTTTGACTTGGTGCCAAAATCATAGTCATAAATCAAGGATGACTTGGCAAACTTCCTACAGCGTATTTTAGCAGAACCGTAAGGCACAACGTTGTGTAACTGCCTCGTTCCCTTTACTTTACCATAACGAAGATATCTTTCTTCCACTTTAGCAGCGGAAAGAATTGACTTCGCTGTGTCTGCTGAGACGTACACATAGAATCTGTCCTTGAATGTGTTTTGGGAGTTCAGGTATTCAACCATGTCTGCTGCCGTAAGAATTAAGTTGTCCGTACGTCGCTTACTTTCCAGGCGAGTAAGTCGTTTTGCCAGCGCCGACATGGCGTAGAACGAGGACTTCCCATGCGAGGTGGCAGAAAAAATCCATTCTGCAAATATCCCGAAGTCCTTTGTGTGATTTGTCAGATTAATGAAGTTGTAGAGATTCTTGTACAAACTTCTGGGGCCGTCGGAAACGTAGCTTATACGTTTAATGTGTGGAAACTGCCGTTTTATGTAATTTTCCAGGACAAAACTACAGAATGCGTGAAAGCTGTTCGCATTGTGGGCAAGCCAATCACTGATGACTGTGTACACCACTACTTTGAAGGTTTAAGTTTCCGGATAGAGATAATGCAGGACAAACGGATGAACCATTGCCTGTTTGTGAGACCAATGAAGACCTGCGACTTCTTCTGGCAGAGCGAAACTATAATTTTGTCCGAAATCGACAAATAATGTTGCTTTATCTGCTTCATCAGGACGTATAGTTTTTAACCCACGAATAAATTCCTTTTGCGAACTGTACACAAAATGGTGGTCTGCAACTTTCAGTGCAACTTCTTTGAAATATTCTTTAAATTTTTCTTTAGATCTTGTTTGTCGCACTAACTCTTCTTTCTTTTTGGTTTGTCGCCCGTATAGGCCCATTGCCAACACTCTACCGATTTATGCTCGTACTGATCCAAAAAGCGATCCAGCGCGTCCCACTTGGGGCAGTGATTACATGCGCCAAGTAAACAATCCGCTTGTAGTGAGCAAAAAAACTTCGTAAGTTCAGAGTGTGTGTTATCAGGCAATTTAATAGCCGAGAGCAGATGATTAAAGTTGCTGTGGATGGAGCATATGCAGGTCTTCTGGAACCCTCTCTTGTAGCCCCAAACGCATTGCGGAGGTCTGAGCTTAGCAAATTTGTCCCGATAAATTTTATGATCTGGATGGGTGAGTCTGTATTCCCGATGAAACTCCTTCAGAGTGACTAATATTTCTTGCTTCGCAGCCCTCTCTTTCACAATCTTTCCATCGACCTTCGTTCGCGAAACAATTCAGACATCTCGTTGATTTGGACTCACCCTACTGTTGTCACGCGACAAGTAGAATTTCTGTACCGATGTTACGATAGCCGGGTCTAGCGGTCTTCCTACTTTAGCTGGCGGAGATGACAGCGGGCCACAAGATGATCGCAACTGAACTACTTTTCGTGACATTTTAGGTGGAATATTGAATGTCGACTGAAGACCTTTAGCAGTCACCCACGCGGGTACGCTGGTAAGAAGTTCGTATTTTTTGGGCTTCGTTTCGAGCTCTTCATAACGTTGCTTCATTGACATAACATGTGTGGAACAATCATCACAATTTGATCTTCCGACCGGGATGCTTCTACCTGAAGCCTGGGAAATTACTTCCGCAAGATTCTTCTTCATTTCAACGTATAACTGAGAAGCATTGTTTCCTTTTCGTAGATTTGATGCCGTCGGGATCTCCATTTGTAGTTCAGTCGCTACTTTCTCAAGTGTTTTAAAAGAATCAACTCGCGGATCACAGTAATGCTCGTCGCTATCCACAGCATCATCTTTATTGTTTGAGTCGGAACTTGCGTGACCGCTCATGCAATCCATATCCTCTTCTCCTATGATAGAATGTGGAGCCACGGGGTTTGCGCCTCAGTCTCAATTCATCTCCATCTGTTCAACTTCACTTTCGAGTCGGCCCGGTTCCTCTGCTTCTTTAAGAACAACCGACATGATGCACACAAAAGGCTACCGTCTTGTAGCTCTAACTGGAGAGATTTAGCAGTGTTGATTTCTTCAGCTGTTGCCTCCTTCAGAATGTAGAGGATTGAATTAGAGCGACTTTTCTTGTGCTTATTTCTCGGATCCGCACAGCAGTTCCTGAAATTCAGCGAAATTGCATTTGCTTAAGTAAAAACGTGCTTGCACTGGCAAGGGATTTTAGAACCGCAGTCATCGTTTTTAAAACGGGCCAAGTAAACAACATATGAGTTACAAAACTATAACAACGGAACCGGGACCACCACCACGGGATCAGCACGACGTGGTACAGCTAAGGTACAGCGGTGCACCCAACAACAAGTACGGCGTTCTGCTAGAGAATAAGAATGACGTGGGGCACAGACAAGGTGGGTCGGCGTAAGTAATGGCAGGTACGCCGTTGTGCCCAAGAATACCAACGGCGTTGTTATTAAGTATATTACGACGTGGCACCCTACATTAAGCATGTCAATCTACCCGAAAGTTTTCACGACGTGGGACCTTAGATTAGACACGCAGTTGCACTCAAGATTAGACACGCCATTTCACCCAAGGTTAGGCACATCGTTGCCCCCAAGCTTAGGCATTCTGTTGCATCCATGATTAGGCATGGCGTTGCACTCGGGATTAGGCACAACGTGTCACCCAACATTAGGTAAGAAATTATCCGTGAGTGTATGCTTTGCGTGTGCAACAGAAACAAATGAAAGTTAAATAACTACTCGTACTTACTGTAAGCGATCTGGATGACCTACTTTCTTCAGTACTTCCAGGTGACAATCAAAGCACAGCCTTTCCCCCTTTTGGATCTGGATCCCCTTAATCATGGCTTCCTGTGCCAGTGCCTCTGTGCACTTTAAGAAACGCTGGCCAGGACCCTGTCTCTTCGGGTGGGTATGAAGATTAAGAGGGTCCTTGCAAGACACGAACTTCCTACTGAAATAACTTGGAAACGCAGAACCGTAAGGAAATAAGAACTACTTTACTAACTTGCTATCATTTTCAGCTGCATGTTCAACGGTTGCACGCTGATGATGCTTCAGAATTTGCGGTCTGCATTTTGAGCACAAGTAATTGTGTTTGCGCAACGTAGGGTAATTTGTATTTAAATCACAATTAACGTATACGCTAAGATTGATCTTGGACTCGACGGCTAATGATTAATTTCAGTGCTTAATAATGCAACAACTGGCACTATTACTATAGAATAGTATGATGAGATGGAGAGTTCTTCTCTCACTATGATGGTAACCCAGACTCAATCAGTACTATTTTATGTGCACAATAATAATGTGAGTTTACTTTGGAGAGATATTAGATGATGGTTCTTTAAGACTCTACCCAAGACTGATCCGAAGATTCTTTATTCATGCGAATTTCCATTTATATAAGGGCAAGATCGAGTAACTTTTCCTAGACAGTATGTATTATTATTAACTGCAATTGCATTTCCCATTATTTCGTATATTTTCCATAGTGGTCCTTTGTTTTACTAAAATGCTGGGCAATGTCCGGTCACGGCCATATAGTAGTGGCGGTGGAGAAGCAGAATGTGTGTGTGTATGGAAAAGCAGGGGAGATGAGCTGCTGTTGCAGTGGGACGACGAGTGAGACGTAGTTGTTGTCGTTGCTTACACATGTAATATACATAAGAGATCAGGATGATGGAATTATTCCCTATGGTTTACATGCTAAATTCATAATACAATCATCATCCTCCTTTTACATTGCTCCTTTTGAGGGAAATCAATAATAATCATTAATTTTTCATTATTATTATACTCCTATGCTATTCACACTATATTTTTTCTATTTCCTTAGCTTGTTCTCCAACATTCTCCCCGCCTTGAGACGACGTCTCAACAACAAGGAACTAATTTTCACTGTTCGCTTGCATCTTCTTTCATTCTTTTCGGGGTGATCTTCTTTGATCCATCTTGTTGTCCAGTTAGTTGTGGGAACATATCCATCCATTATCTGGACCTCTGCATTCAATGGGCTGCCATCACATATAGCGGGTGGAGGATCCCATTGCCAGTTTATTTTTCCATGAACTTGTAGGCCCCTTGGTTGCCCGTGCACGTATTGTAACACATTTCCCAGTTCTATTTGTCCACCAACAAAGTTAGTCATGTTGCGGCTATGCAACTGTACAATCTGTGCAAGTTGGCTCCAGTGGGATGTCACACAAATCAAAAGGCAAATCCACAACTTGGATAATGACCTTCCTTGTCCCATTCCTGGTTTCCTCCTTAAAGGATCGTTATTCCCCATTCTCGTGCAATGACACACTGGATCGTTGGTAGGTCTGTCTTCCTTAATCATCTTAGCAACTACAGATTTTCCATCTTCAATTCGGATAGTAGTTTGCTTGTATAATTTTTCGCACCGTTCTTCTTCCGTGTTCGGTAGTGGATCTTGTGCGAATTTCTCCATGTTCCATGAGCCTTCTCGTTGCTCGTTGCTGCTCCTCTGTGGAGTTGCGAAGTGACAATATTGAGTGGTTTCTTCAATTGCATTCCCGGTTACGACGTAGCCAAACTCAGTAGCAGTTGCAATTGGTTCTTCCGGGTTGCCCATAATCCTTTCCCCGCAAGTCATGCTCATCATTGTGATGTCCGCACCGAGTAAAATGTCAATCCTACTTGGTTTATAATAATGTGGATCTGCCAATTGCAGATTCTCTAAGTGTCTCACATTGATCGTTACTGTAGTGTTGGGCTGGTCTTCCGTTATTTTTGGTAGCACATATCCCGTGGTCACTACTTTAAACTTAGATTTAACTCTTGGGCTAATTTTTATCTCTACCTTGCCTTTAGTTGTCTGTGATCCTCGACCACCGATTCCTACTATCGTAAGGTTACTTGACTCTCTCTTAAGTCCTAATAAATTTACGGCATGTTCAGAAATGAAAGTGGTCTGACTGCCACTGTCCAATAGGGCTCTCAACGGTAACTTGTCTCCAGTTACAGTTTTTACTAGTACTACCGCCGTTGGCAGTAAAACTGTCTTATTGCTCTGTGGTCTAATTGTAAGTAAGGTGTTTACTGGAGCAGCTTCCTTTACCCTTTCTGGTTGTCTTTCATCATGCAGTAAGTAGTGGTGTTTTCCACTGCAGGTTTTACATACTAACGGGGATTTACATTTTCGAACTATGTGTGAAGGGGATAAACATCGAAAACAAAGATTTTTCCCTTTAACCATCTCACGTCTAGTCTGTAAGTCAAATTCCCTGAATGTATCACATTTTGAATTAAGGTGATTTTGGCTACAGAATGAGCATTGAATGCTTCTCTGCACTGTGGTCAGTGTTGTAGATTTCCTGGAGTGAGAATTATGGCTTAACCCAATCTTTTCTTCCTTAATACCTCCATGGGCTTGGGTATTGGTTTTAATAAAATTGGTAAGTGTTTGCCAATTTTCTTCGTACGAGGCGTTCTGTGCTCTCGCTGCCGCATTTAATATTTCATAGAATTTTCTTGACTCTTTGTCAAAACACTTTACAACTGTGTGTATGAATATTGAATTCATATTTTCTACATCTACGTTAAGTAATTTTAGCGCCTCTCGGGCGTCGTTGGCTATCTCAAAAAGCCGTTGTAATTCAGCAGGATTGTGAACCGGTTGTAAATTAGATAGTTTATTTAAGTAGACCCTCGTAAGGTTTCTTTCGTCATCATATTTATCAGTAAGTGCTTTCCAAGCACGTGTTAAGTTACTCCCTGTCGTAGGAATATGTTTCACCGTATCCAACGCTGGACCGGGTTCAAGCAAGCTTTTCAGCATCTGCAATTTTTGAGCATCAGGTATATTCTGATCCATTACTGAAGTCTTAAAAAGATCTTTGAAATTTAACCATGACTCTGGTTTTCCATTAAATTTAGGTAATTCTAGGCGTGGTAACCGAATAGCTGACTGTCCACCGCTCGGTGGATCCTTCGGTTCAGCTTGTTTCTTTTTTCTCAAGCTACTCCTGATGCTAACCTTCCGGTCCCTTAATATTGTAACGGACTCCCTGTAGGACTTATTAAGAAAATCAGTTTGGTCTGGCGTAGCTTTTACGGCTTCGTCGATATTTTTCTCTAATTCCCTTTCGTATTTTTCAAGCTGTTCCATATTTACTTCTAGCTCGTCAATCGTTAATGGAGCCGTTGTTGATTCAATACACGCTGTTTTTAGGTCCGTTATACCTGCCTTCATCCTATTCCATTTACTCGTTGCTAAGGCTTCAGTCATTTTAGATTGTTGTTCTAACAGGTCGTCTTCTGCTGACCTGTGTACAATTACTTCTGTAGTAATAAAATGAGGGTTACTAGTATTTAATACAGTTTCCTCTAGGAATTCTTCTTCTTCCTTAGGATTTATTTCTACGTCTCCACTGACCTGAGAACTATTGCCTGCAGTCTTTCTTGCTACCTCAATAGTTGGCCTAGGTGGTATTTGATTTAGAAGTTTTAATTCTTTAAAATTTAATAAAGCTGCCCTTTGAAGCTTAGCTTCCTTAATTACACTATCAGTAGTTAATTTGCGTCTGCTAGCTTCTATTTGTAAATTTTTAAGTTCGTCCTCACTGAGACTTATATCCTCGGTTTCACCTCTATATACTGTGATATAGAGTTTCCCGTTCCGCCACTCGGCCGGCGGGTCGGTGGTATACCTGGCGTTTCTGGGTATAAACTCAGGTCTATTAAGAAATGAGTCTTTCTCGCTCATTAAAATTGATTACTTTTATGAGAGCTCTCTCTGACTCTCCAGGTCCGGTTTTCCGGATTTTTACCAAAATTTTATAAAATTTCCCAAATTTCCCTTTGTGGGGTATTAGTAAGTCTTATTGTACCTATTGGTACTGGTTTTGCCCGAAAGTTCGGTTAATTTGACCCTCTAATACGGAGGTCTAGTTTTCTTAATGTAATAGGATTTGATACACAGCATAAGAGCTTCCCTTCTTTACTATTGCGTAAATAGGGTTGGGCTCGGAATACCCTGGGCTAGACCGGATCAGCGATGATGAGGATTCTCTCCCTCATTTTCACACAGATCTTTACTCTTATTTCACTTAAACCTCTTTTGTTTACCTAGTGTTAAGGTTTAGTACTCAACCAGTTCAATTTCTGTGAATCCGGTTGCCCTTACTGTTACTTGGCAAATTCTCAGCCTTGCACCAGTATTTCACTTTCCCGTGTCCAAATGGACTCTCTGGGAAATTATAACCAAGGTCCCAGTCGCTCAGTTAACATTAAAGTTGGTTAAACTGGCCGGATAAATTATAATAATTATTATATGAATTATTATTATTATAGTAGGGGTTTCTCTCTCCCCGCCGTTGTGTGTCTGATCCAAGAAACAACAGCTTTATAATCTCTCAGGTTTATGTGGGGATATTAATAATTTTCCCTCTTATTAGACTTACCCTGAACAGAAATGATTATTAGTTTTACACTTAACTAAAGCACCGTCGAGTCCCTGCGAGGGCGCCAAATGTTTGCGCAACGTAGGGTAATTTGTATTTAAATCACAATTAACGTATACGCTAAGATTGATCTTGGACTCGACGGC
>JAQFYD010002268.1:0-10087 GCA_034694225.1 Bourletiella hortensis
CGTCTTCTCGTCCACTCGCACGTATTTTCCTTGGCGGGGGAAAACAAGTGAAGAGAAGAGCACTCACTCTGCGAGTCAATCCATGCATTTCCTTCCTTTCAGCTCAGCACAACTCGACTCAATACAAGTCAACTGAACGCAAGCTAAACTTCCATCACTCATCAGAGTTTTTCAGCTTGATTCATTCGAGGGGAGCTTCTACGATACGAACAGTGCAGGACAAGAGCTTACGGCTCACTAGTAATAATATTTTTGTCATCATTTCATACATTAATTAACTCCTATTCACCTTCAGCTTCTCCAACGTATCTCCAGTGAAACCATCTCTCACAATTTGATCAGCCATCGCTGTGTACCTCTGATCGGTGAGTTTCCCTTCCCATACAATTCACTTGTTTTTAATTGAATCCAAGTCAAGTCATGACCCTTGTGCTAGTGCTAGTGCCTCACCTTTTGACGCTCCACATTATTCCCGGCCCGGAAGTCCAGCCTATTGTCTCTAACAGCTCGTCTTTGGCGCTCAGTTTTCTTATGTATTAGGTTAAATCTTCTCTGTTAGCACTGACCGTCATCAGAACTCGTGTAGCTATTCGTACGAAGCTTTCTTGTGTTTGTGTTTGGGCAAGTATATTTCAGTGCAAATCTTAGTAACGTGCCTTTGCCGATTTTCGGAAACTGTATTTTCACAAAATGTTTTGTCGTGGTAGTTTGGACAGGGAAAAAATTAAGGATTCTTGAAGTACGTCTGACCTGAATTCCAGAGAGTTAGCTTGAACCAAGTATAAACCTATTACTTAAAAAAATAGAAAAAGATCTGATGCTTCTTCCTAGAAAAAATCAAACAGTGGACTTTCGGAACCCCTTGGTCTTAGGTGTAAAGGCTAAGGTCCGATTCACATTGTTTCGTTGATCTTGGAGGCCCCGTCGGGCAGCGAAAGTTATTTCTTACCGAGTACAATGAAAAGTCATGGACTAACAGTGTACGAAGAAGTGAAATGACACTTTTGGAGCGATTTTGCTCAAGTCCCTCGTAACGAACGAGTCGTGATTGTGCTAGAAAATATTGAATAGCAGTGAGCATTATTTCTTGTGATTGTTCCGTTTTTTTATTAGTTTTCTTCCCACTACTCCCGCAAAAAGTTGCCTGAAGTACAGCTTAAAATGCTCAGTCGTTTCATATAATATATTATATTTATATATAAGAAAGAAGTATGTTATTTCTTGGATAGAAGTTGTATTTCCTTCTAGTAGCTTCATAATGCCCATTCTCAAGGCGCCGGTTAAACTGTGATTTGACACTGACAAGTGGGAATAGGGGTGAATAGAAAGACCTTGCCAGTATTGAGTGATTGCAGATATTGTATGATACAATATCTTCATTATAATCATTGATACAATTTGTATCAATGATTATAATGAACGTCTTGAAACCTTGGTATTTACAGTTGATCCGACAATGTGGAAGAAACTTCGTCCGATATTGAGCTGATCGGTGTACGCATTTTGTGGGACACCATTTCTGATTTCCTCGTGCGACTGGAGGTGATAACCAATGAGCTGTGAACATGATAGTAAAGGCCAAGCCGACGGTCCTTCCCGTTCATACCAATGTCACCCGGGGCCTTGGAGGTAAGGGCATTGCTTTTTGTACCTCTGTAAGCTGATGGTACAGACGGTCGGATGTCCAAAAGTGTATGTTTCGCATTACCGCTGATCTGTGTGGGTGAATTTTTGCAGACAACAGCAGGGGCCAGTTGGGAATGTCCACTCGCCTGTTGGAAGGCGTCGATTACGATCGGCTTGTTATGTCTCTGCAGAGTCCCCTACCCAATGACCAGGATATGGCAATCAGCGTGTGTACCCTTCTTTCCAATGAAACTAAACATGTCCTTAAATTTTCGAGGGCTCCGAGAATTTTGGATCTCCTCTTGGCTCACGCTGGAATCTTTAACCACTGTAAACTTTTTTACCGCTGCCACACCAAGAGTTATTGACACCAAGGACGTGTAATGAAAATTGCTATGTTTTACCTCACAGGCAAACTTCGTGAGGTGATGGAAATCTCATATTTGGAGGCAAGGAAACTATGCCATAATACGTTTTGGATGGAAAACATCCCAGAAGGCGTCGCAAGACATCCGTTATGTGAATGTTTCGTACCGAAAGTAAACTATAGCATAGGCATTGAAGAAGAGTACAGTGATTACTTTCAGTCAGATTCTGTGGATGAGCCGGACCTAACAGACGAAGATCGGTGGATTTTGATGAATCGGAAGCGAATTTCGGAGAGTGAACTAGAGAAATTCAGCCCTTCACTGTGCTGTGCCAGGTGCCCGTGCAAAGGCGTTAAAAGCCGTGACCCTCTTGATCCCTTCCCGGCCTTAAATAGTGAACCGCAACCTATGTACCTCTTGAGAACTACAGTGTATAGTGATGATCGTATAGGTCAACGAGTAACTCAGATATCTAACATCCTAAGAAATCTCAGTTTTGAGGAGGACAATGCCTTAGTTATGGCCAGTAATCCTGGTTTACTCAGGTCAGTATTGCGTAGCTAGCTAAGAAAATTTCATTTGCACAGGCGGCAGCCTTAAGAAACATTTTCTTGCATGTTTTAGGTTTGTGCTAATATCCTCGGAATGCTCGTGGGGACAAATTCCTCAGCTGGCGCTTGATTTGCTTGGAAATATCGCGCATCATCTACAACTAAAAGAGCCATCGATGGATCCATTAAGCTGCAGAATTCTGAGTTTAATTGTGGGCGGACTTTTTTCGTCAGATCGTTTTCGTGTCCTCCGATCTTTAGAATGCCTGCGAGAAGTGTGTAAAAGGGAAGGAAATGATGAAATATTGCATCAGTATGTGAAGTTAAATGTGTATAAACGAATTTGCGAGCTACTCACCATAAGTGATATCATGCTGTTGATCTATACTCTCGAATGTTTGCTGTCAATGACGGGTCTTGGAGAAGCTGTGTGCAACGAGTTGTCGCGTGTTCAAGGTTCCGTCGCCTCGCTGGTCTCCCTAGTCACTGTAGAAGTAAGCTCATATTTACTTTTTCTTAACTGACATGTAGCATATCTTTTCCCAACTGAAGAAAATTATAGTTGGTTGACGTTCAGTGTGGACGTGGAGCATGGAATTTGCGCCATTTCATGGCAATGTCAGTCTGTTCTGTTTTGCGTCGGTTGTATTTTCTTTTTTAATTAACTACGTTGATGATTTTCGTTTTAGGCGCAGAGTTACGGGCCAAAGGGATGCATATTAATGCGAGTCGTTGAAACAGTCACGGGTAGTCTACAGCCGCAGCAGGCTACGACGCAAGGGAATCCTGCCACTTTGACAGGGCCGTCTAATGTAGCCGCCAGTGGTGGAACCGTTGCCACTGTGAATGCGACGTCTGGAACGTCTCCTGTACAAATTCCTCGACCAAATTACGCTGTTCAACAACATCCTTTTCAGTCAGGAACGCCTGCTTCTGGAAGAGTCAGTCTTGCACCAGTGGGTTCTCTGTCAACAAGCAACAACCTTGGGACTTTACAAGTAGCGTCCCACCAGTTCTCTTCCTTAAGCTCTACGCAAGCTGTACTTTCATCCAATACACCTGCAAGAGTTCCGTCACCGGCATTATCTCCGTCTTTATCTTTAAGTCCGGTGCCTTCTCCCGTTCCCATGATTCATTCAGCCAACACGTCGCAGGGACACAATCAGTATCATCAACAGGTAACAATGAACCGTCTCAGGACTTGGAGTTTGATGACAAATGTAAGTAGTAGACGATTGAATTTTTGTAGCAGGTTAATGCAAGTAGCAGTGGATATTCTAACGTTGGTCCACTTCGCACTTCCTTAAATTCGCCGCCAGTTGGTGCAGTAGGTTGCTCTGGGGGAGCAAGTAGTCCAGTTTCAATTCATCAGGACGGTCATGCTAGAAGTACGGGAAATATGCATGCAGTAGCATCACCTGATGCTTCATATACGCCAGTTGGTGTTGCTTCTCTGCTCCAGAGTTCTAATGCTGCTGCGCTTGCCTCAAGCCAGAGCGTGATAGGGGACTCAGTGGTGCCAACAATCAGTTTACCGTTGGTTACGCCGAAAGGAACCTTAAGTGAGGAAGGGTGGGCGATCGCCTGGTTAAAAGGCGCATTTGAAGTCTTTCCTGGGACATCCATCGAGCAGGGCGAATCTTACAGAATGTATACGGTTGCAAGAAAAAATCCTCAGAAAACCCTTTCAGTCGACCAGTTTCTTCAGTGTGTCAAGTAAGTCCAGTACCCGTAGTAATCTTGATGTTGGTCAAATTTCTGTTGATGGAATCTTTATTTATATCTTTTTGGTATTTAGGTGTGCGTACGGCACCTCTGTCGGTCCAGTGATCAAACAGTTCGGAAGCAATTCGCTCTCATTTTTCGAAGGAATCAGACCAAAGATATCAATGAAGCCAAGTGCAAATACCCTTGCAAACCCTTCAGCCAGTTCCACCACGGTTTCAGTGATGGGTCAGCCAGCGCAAGTTCAGTCCAGTACTGTTTGTCCACTCTCCAGCAGCACAACGTCGCACGGTTTGTAGCCTGCAAATTATTTCGTCAGATGTATGTTTCGGGGTAAACTTACCGGCTTTTGTGATTTCAGGTCAGATGACTGCGCCTGCAAGCCCTACTTCGGTTTCGGCTCACATTCCATCCAAAGAGAACAAGACTTTGTCTCCTATTCTTAAAGCTACGCTTTCGAGGCCTCCGAAACCAAAGAATTCTACTGGGGTAAATTTCTTCTTTATAAATCATCAAAAAATTAGTCAAGAGTAGCGTTGTTATCCTGGGTAAATTTGCTGATCACTCAGCCTGAAATAATTTTTTACTGAACTAAATTTTAAGTTTGAAAGCTGTCATTCTAAGACTTACCTGAAAATGCAATGAATTTTAAAAGGGGAGGAAGGTGAAGGTAGCACAAATGCGTAATCAGTCTGTTAGTATGCACCCAACATCATCAGCCATCAGAAGTCTGTTGGCTTCGAAGGTAACATTCAGTGGGAACATAGATGTGGCAGATTTTTCTGTGAAATTAACAACATCAGAGTGATATTAACAATCGTAGTTTATTAATCAGTCTCTGTATTTTCCACTAACTTAAATGCTTTTCTCGTATTTCACGAAGAGAGTGAGCGCATGAACTTCTGAGTGATTAATCTTGCTTATGAAATCGACGGAAATGCAAAGAATGATAAGATTTGGATTTTGTACAGATTTAGATGGGAATAAGTTTTCTTTTTTTAATATCTGATTTGGGGAACGGCAGGTCGTAGAAAGGCAGCAGAAGAAGTTGGAACAGGAGAAAGGGGCTCAGGTGGAAAGTAAATTAAATGGGATCGAATTGGTTGGAGAAACCGAAGATTCGTCGGCATCTTCGTCCGCATTCAACAGCGGGGAAGAGACAGATGGATCTCATCGTATGTTATCTTCTACTCCTCCTTTGACTTCATTCCAAGGAATCCTTAAAAATGGGCTGAGCGTAAGTGTAACGAATTGAAGACTTTATACGTAATGCATAAAGTTGTGAGGTAATCACGCGAACTTTCATTGCAGTCTGAAGAGTCGTACAAGGAAGGCGAGGCTGCAACAGAAGAGCTGATTGAAGGCAAGAACAAACTGAAGGGAATGCTAATTGATCTGTTGGAGAGGAAGGTGAATACAAGGGAAAGTCCGAATGGAATTGGAAATCGTGAAATTCGCATCAGTGATCGTGGACTGGAATTAGTAGATAAGCTGGATGATACGAACAGCAATAGTTCCGTGAGCAGCGGGTCTATGTTTGTCATCAAGTCTTCAACTTGTGGCTCTGCTCTCGACTCATGTGATGTCCAACAGTCTCAAATGACTTTCTACTCTGCGTCATCAGAGTCTCAGGTGACTTTGTTAGGACAAGCTCCTTCAGTTCAGCTAAAAAGTCCAGCGTTAAAACCTTGTCGGGGCAGCTTTGATGGGCAAAATGGAGGGGTTGTGGGGTCATCAATTAGCAGTATTGAATTCAATAATGGGCAGGCTGTAAGCGTAGACAAAGGTGGTGGTAATGGCAGTGGTGGTGACAGGGAAGTGACTAATGTTGCTGGGAGCGGTGGTGGTAGTTCGGGTAATATTATTAGCAGTAGTTCAGCAGTTATTCATGGGAATGACAACATAAACATTCCTTCTGAAGAAGTTGACCCCTTGTGTGCCACATCTTCGCAGCCTGCAAGTGCTACTGCTAACACCTCATCCTCATTAACCGCATCCTCACTTGCTTCTAATGTATTGGATGGTACTGATCTTCTTGAAAAGTTTAATGAAATAAGTGACTTGATTGTGGTTCCGCCTGAACAGTTGGGCATTAAAAGGCCAAGAAGTGCATCTCAGGGTGATGACTCGTCTTCGGGGTCTGAGCCACCAAGCAAGAAACCAAATTTAGCCATTAACGGTAATGGCCACGAAGCCACTAATGCCAGCCAGGAAAGCACTGCAACTGTATCAAGCACCTCTTTGCCTCCCGTCTCAGCAGTTTTTACGTCTACGTCTGTCCTTCAGAGTGCTCTGTCGTCTCCTTGTGTCTCTGCTACAACGGCTCAAACATGTGTTAGTATGCCTACAGCTGTGACTCCCGGTGCTCAGTTCGTGATCTCTGGAGGGGTCCAGGTCACCGACGCAGCCTCACACGTTCGTGTCGTGCCCCCAAGTCCCGTAACTACAATTGGAGGTACAGGAGCAATTAGTGGGAGTGGTGGTGGCCAGTCTAGCAGCACCCAGGTGGCACCAAACCAGATGATGCAACTGCGGCTATCCGTGAGTCCATCCAGTCAGTTGGCATTTGCCAGACAATTGGTTCTTCCTTCCGGCCAACAGTTAATATTGTCAGCGACGCAGTCAAAAAATCCTTTACAAGGCCAAGTGATCATATCCAAACCACATGTCACCTCAAATGATCAGATGGCGAAAGCAATCATTATTTTGCAGCCAAGTCAACAACAGCATCAATTACAAATGCAGCAGACTCCATCTCCGCAGTCGGTCCAGCAGCCTTCAACTCAAGGCCAATCACCACAAAATCCTGTACCAACGCTATTACAGCACCAACTTCAGCAGCCACCTGCGCTGTCGCCGCAACAAGGGACTTCTGGACAGGCCCAGCCGACAGCACCACTGCAAGTTCAACAGCAAGCCGCTCAGCTTCAGGTACAGCAAGTTGCAGTCTCTACCAGCCAGCAACCTCCGCACACTACTCAGTTTCAAGTTGCTGGCCGTTGCGGTTCATTTTCCCAGTCCACAGTGGCACCCCAAACTCACGTTCCTGTGCAGCTGTCGCAGTCCTCTCCGGTGATATCGTCTCAAGTGCAGTTGGAAGTACCTGGTACCACACAGCTTCAGCAGTCACAGGGTCAACAGCAGTCCAAGCCCGCGCTGTCGCAACCAAAATTGCCTGGGCAATTAATGAACTCTCCTCAACCAGTTCACATGCAAACTGCCTTGCAAAATCGACCGTTGCAAGCAGGCGTCACTTCACAGGTGTCACCAAGCATTGCTGTACCCATCAGCGCAGGTTTGGGTCCTCAGCAACAGGCTTCTTTGAATGACATCCCTACTGCAATAACAGACTCAGAGTACCCATATTGCTGTGAGTGGGCTGGTTGTGGTCAGTGCTTTGACAAACCTGGAAAGGTAAGTACCGAAAACTTTAAGGATCGCAGCAATGAGGGGTTGAGTGTTAAACTCAAATGTTGTGAATTTTGTCGTAGGTGTTTCTCCACGTGTCCAAAGTACATACTCCCGAAACGTTAAAAGACGCAGTCCGCTGTGAGTGGGGTCCAAATGGTTGTGATCCATTACTGCGTAAACGTTTATCTCTGATGACACATCTTCAAGACAGACATTGTACAAAACATGCATTGGAACTTTCGCTATACCGAAGACGAAATAAGATTGGTAATGAAAGGATGAGTATGAATTATGTTAGATATGCAACGTTTGCTGAATTTTGTTCTGAAACTGGAATCTTTGGTTGCAGAGCCACCACCTGCCCCTTCGCACCCCGCTCAACATCACCTCGGGTATGCTCCAAATGCTGCATTTCATGCCATCAAGCGACACGCTATGCAGTTTACCAATCCGAAGGAGCTTCTAGATGATAATGAGGGCCCCGTGACTAAAAGTATAAGACTCACAGCAGCTCTAATCTTGAAAAACATCGTCCAGTTTTCTGCAGCTGGAAGAAGGTCAGTGTCAGAGTGTTGAAATTTTATGAAGGAAATCGTAAAGAAGTTATGACGGGTTATTTTAAAAATTCTGTTTAGGATACTTCGTGGGTACGAGGGTCAGTTGGCAACTATCGCAATGAGCAACGTGGAGAGCTCTCGGACCGTCGCCCAGTTGTTGTACGATATGAAAGAATTTCCAAGTTAATGAGATTCTGCCAGGTTCTTGATTATGGAGTTCGAATCGCCACTGACTGTGGAATGTAACCCGTTTTCTGTGTGATGCTTTCTTTTTGCCGTGAAAGTTGTAGGCCTGTTGGACGATGACGTGATGGCATTGCACTGAGATTGTTTGTGCAAAGCTCTGCATTCGGGGAACACAAGTGGGGGAAACACTTGTGTCAGCAAAAATGAGTTTTCCGTGCTATTAGTTCTCATTACTTTGGAAAACACATGGAGTAGAGGCGCAAAAGTATGAGCAGTTTCCAATTAGGAGTATGCGCGTAAATTCCTCGTTGGCGGTTTTACTTCGGTAAACCTTTTGCGTATTTTTCGAGTTAGTCTGAAATCGATTTTACTGTCTATTTTTGTGAACACAGAAGACCAACACATTTTTTTGTGCTCGTGCAACAACAAAATAGACGATTCACAGCTAAAGCGTCATCTCGCTCGAGATCCAATTCTTGGGCATCAACTGTAAGAAGACTCCTCGTGAGTGCAGATACTACTAGAATTTACGCAACTTGTAATCTTAATTTCACATGAAGTCATGGCCGTCTTAAGTTTTAAAGTAATTTTCTGTTCCATAGAATTAACTTGCGCCGTGTGCGTGATATTTGCATTTATTATTGTTACTTATGCGTATGAGTTATTAGTAGGATAAGCCTTGTTTATTGTTGCACTTGAATATTAGTAGCATAACCAAAAGGAGAAATTTAAGAACCACGCCATTGGTTTCTAATGTGCCAGAGTACAAGTTTTTATTATTTAATAGTTGCAATATTCGTTCATTTGGACTAGGATGCAACCGTCAACAGTATTAAAATGTTGCTTCCGGTTCTGTTAAGTTGTAGATACCATAGGCATTAAATTTAGGTCTAGGAATTTACTGTCGCCAAAGTTCTGCATTGATTTTTGTGAATGCTCCGCGGATTCAGTTGATGAAATTGTTTGTACAATGTATATATTACTGAGTGTTTTGTTCTAAGAAATGTGCTTTTTTTCTTTTGAGGTACATTTTTTTACTTAGGTTGGATCTGACGCTAACTGATCTCTGTTACTTATTGTTATTAAAGACATTGTCGTCATACAAGTTATATTTGCTTTACTGGATACTGTTTGTGGAAGTAGTATTTTTTTAGCTGGATCAACCAGAGACGGTACTATCATACTGACTTTGATGACATGATGCTGAATGCTGTGAAAATTTTATATAGTTACTGGAATATAATTTATGTAGTTCCCATGCTGGAATCATTCTATCAAAATTTCCGATCACTAGAAAGAGCAAGGAAGCTGGCTGTGCTTCTACCAGAGAAATGAAACTGTTGCTAAACTCATAAGGTACTTATTCGAAGCTTTAATGCTGGCGTCAAGATTTCGCACTAATGAATAAAACCAATATCAGTATCCATAATGATATTGCTATCCATATGATCTGCCTGACAAAATAAATACACGTAGTGAACCATAATTGTGCGGACACTGGACACTGACAAGGAGCCGTGGATGTGGAAGTGGGTGATTTGACGTTGCGTCAATAGTACAAGAACTCTGTTTGTTTTCATTGTAATTGTTGTCTATCGTCAATTTAAATCTTGAGTCACTGTCGCTGTTATTACTATGATTAATTGTTGTGAGTGTGTGCAGT
>JAQFYD010002269.1:0-10085 GCA_034694225.1 Bourletiella hortensis
ATTTTACTGATTGTATGATCCCTCCGGAGAACCTTAAAGAAAACTGGCTACAAGCACATGGACATGTGCAATAACCATCTACTCACTGAAATCAGGACACTGATTTACCTGGGTTTTATATAGAAAATTCAAGCTGTCACTGCACCTAAATATATGAGATTTAGTAAAGACTTACTTGGCCGCTCAGGAGGTTTGTCGGTCTCCTCTAGTTGCTGCAACTCAATTTCGATTTTTCGAATCCCTAAGTAGCGACCCTGCATCATCTTCATGTTTTTCATGATGAACCCGACGTAATCTATAAATGAAAAGTCCAAGTTCACAAACAGATTCCAAGAAAATCATATGACAGTCAGCGATGCCAACAAGAACAAACAATTGACAGTGACTGACCTCTAGGAAATTCAGACGGGCTAACAAGTTCCTTAAAAAACTCTTGACATAATTTTGCCCGATCAGACGCTGGAAATTCTTCTTTGAACCAGAAACGTAAGATTCGACTTTCAAGGGTATGCTTTTTCGTCACAGCATTGATTAGAAATACTTTGAACTCAAGGGACATTTGTGATGCGACATCCTCCGCGGATCCTGAGTCCAGAAAAGTAAATTCAACTTGTTACTCTCCGCCAGTCTCACTTATGTTTTCACATCATATCTCATTCATCGCTCTAAGCCTGGATCGAAAAGCCAAATTTACCATTTGCAACCTGTTTGTTGATAATAATTCCAGTATGATTGCCACCCGCCACATGTACTTGTCCATTGTTTCCCGTATCGGCCATCTCAACCCTTCGTCTTTCTATCATAATCGTAGTTGCCTTCTCCGTTTTTGACTTCGGAGTCATCACAATTTGCTCCTCTAAAACATTCAAAAAAGAATTCAACCCATTAATAACGTCCCGTTTAATTTCCGTACGCAGTGCCCCATATCTTCTATTATATTAAAACGATTGTCTAAAAAACTCACCTCTCGCTCCGACATCCATGGTGCTCACCGGCATTGGGTTAAAAGTATGGCAGAACCTATCACTCAATAGTATTTGAACAAGTCTCAGAGGTTCGGCTGCTCAAAGCTTTCTGCGAAAGGAGATCAAGGAAAAATAAGATTAATGCATCCTCATCTCATACCACGAGTGCTCATCCTACACTATATTAATATCTAGATAAAAATTATATGCTCACACTTATTGATATCACAGAATCTTACTCATCATTAGCAACTGTCTCACAACAACATTTACTCTGCTTACGTAATCCCTTCCACTATTTGTCATCCACTTGAACTCGTCATCGCACCACATTCTTAACATTTACAATCTACCCTTGAAACTTTATTGTGATACCTCAATGAATTCATCTAATTTGTGACCATTCTTGCAAAAATACTGTCACTCCCCATCTCATCAAATGACTTCACAGTTCATTACACACAAATCCTCCAATAACATTCAAACATAACAATAACACCATCACACACACCCATTATTCTAAAATTAATGAACCATTAGCTCACCCAATCTACAACCACCACACAAACCACAGACAGTCACCCTTTCCTGAAACATTATAGTCAGTCACAGAAAAGCCATCAGTTGCATCACCAAACGTCCTGAACTTAATTCATTAAATTCAATCATACTTCCCTAAAAAAATAAAAACTTGCCATCCGCCTCATCAAAAATTCATTCCACTATCACTTTCATCCTTCCACCACCACCATTTACTCCTCCTCCTCTTTCAGAACTATAGCTCCATCAAATCTGCCCCTTAACTCAATTAATCCACTTCCAATAATCACCACCACACTACTGTCTACCTCAAAAAGTTAACAAAACAATAATATCCTTACCACAACTTACTGATATTCACTCTTCCACCATCCACATTCCAGATCTTCAAAAAAAAAACACTTTTACAACCACGAAGCTCTCGTTCAGAATACGATTTCAAAATTTGCCCACATATAATAACCGCTCAAACAGCATCAACAACTGCTAAAATTTCTCTTCTTCTTCTTCTTTCAAAAATACTAATAATAATATCATTTGCAAAACACAACCTTCTCAGAACTTCGTCGTCGTTATACTATCATGATCAAATCCTCTCACACCCACTTTCCCAGTTTATTTGACATTTCTCACGCTCACTTGATGAACAGCAGTATCATATAAAACTATGACATGAGAAAAAGATTAAAATATGAAAGTCAACATAAAAAATTAGGTCAAATAGGGGAACAGGAAGGAAGGAAAATCAGGGATATGCAAAAAGGTGAAGAACAAGACTGATGATCATAAAAATGTCAAACGGTATAACAACAGCAGTGGCAGCAGTAGTTCCTCCGATTCCTCGGCTCTTCCTCGGGAAACTTTCCGTTTTTCAGTAATAATATTTACCCATGAATACATAGTTTTTCCCGAAAGCAGGAGAAAGGCGGGTTTTTCGCGTCTTTTTGCACTGGCCCTGCAGTAGATGTCTCGGAGTTTCGGTGTATTTCTCACAATTTCAGTACCAGGCCTCCTCCTCTCCCTCCATGCTAAATACACGGCTTTTCCGTTGTTCCGAATCAGTTACTGAAAGCCATAGAATTTAGCATTGCTTCCATTCCCCAATCAGAGATGGCCTAAACTCAATGGTTTTCAACAACAGAGAAAGTCGTAGAAAGGGAGGCACTCACCGCTGGGCGACATCCCTCCAACGTAACCCCTCACCCCCTCCCCTAAAAGTGGGTAACTGCCAACCCCTTTGCACAGGGGGTCACCCCCCTGTGCACCCCCTTCCCCTTACAATGTTAATGGACAGCCCCTCGGCCGGGCCCGCCGCTATGCACTAAACATAAAGACGACGACAGTGTTTCGTCGTTCAGAAGAATCACATGGTTTACTGTACAGCAGAATCGCCATTTGTTCGATTTGATTCAACTATAAATGTAAGGGAATATACACATAGTAAAGAAGACTTGTGTGTTGTTGTTATATGTAGAGCGAGAAAGAAGTGAAAAAAAGGTTGAATGAGGGAGAGAGTCCATTTACATATTTAGAGGAATTTTAATGGGAACGGAGATAATTTAAACAAATTTGCTTCCTGGCAGTTGGTCAACATTGTGGACAAGGTCCTGGAGTGACCTGAGGAAGAAATTAAGTCTGCTTAGGCAGCCACTGGGGTGACGGAAAAAGTGAGTAACTTTTGAGAGTTGTACATATTGGTCATACTATGTAATACATTGTTGCTGCTGCTGCTGATGATGATGAGGATGTTGTTGTTCAAACTCTGGCCGCTGCTTGAGCTGTCTTGTGTTAAATAAAATTATTTTTTCAATGTAACTCATATATTTGCTTTTGTTGTGTCCTCCTGTTAAATGGAATAGGTCCGGAAGAGGATTATTATTCGTCGTCGTCGTCGTTGTTGTTATTATTACGACGAAAGAAAGAAAAATCTGAAGGAGTGGATCAAGTTGGTTTTTAATTTGAAAAGAAGACTGACCTTTGGTGAAGAAGAAGGAGTCGGAGGATTTTATTCAATACTACGACTACTAACTAGGATCGTCATCGATCATTATCATCATCGTTTTGAGAGAGTAATTTTAAGGGCTGGAATTTCAACAGTTCCCCCTTAGGATTACGAAGGATCGGAGCATAGGAGACAAAGGTAAGTATATTAATTGGGATTGTTTTCCAATAGGATAGTAGTGGTTTAAGTATTTATATTACACATAGTAAGCTAAGGAACCTCATGGAACTTTGAGGGATACAAAGTTAGTTAATAGTAATGGCGATATTCTAAGTTGATAATAAGTGTGAGGCCTATTTACTTCTAAGTCCTGATAAGGATATTGTTATTAGAGGTATGTAATCTACGTGGCTAGTCTATATCCTGGTTTGCCATGGGGATTAGTGCATATAAATGAGGTTCATTTTTGTTATTAAATGAGCTTAAGAATTCAATGTTTCCGGAGAAACATTGTTTTTCATTTGTATTGAGTTACAGTAGTTGTGAGACGTGTCTTTTGAAGCGTATCAGTAATGCTAGAGACGTTCACTTTTCCCATATTGCCACGACCATACTGAATATTGTTGTTGTTGAAGGTTACTTGTTTGCTGCTATTACTATTGAAACATGATGATTGTTAGCATTTGTTTTGAGATTGGATGGCCCCGACCGTTGACCTTATGGCCAGTACAAAGGCAGGCTGGGAATTATTGCTTTCTGGGAATCGTCTTCTATAACTTTACATGAGAAACTTTCTTGGACATGGTTTCTTTTATCGTATAGCGGTCCAGAGGCATTTGTACCTCCAAGAGCTTGGGAAGGGTGACAAAAGAAAAATAAAGAAGGCCTTTTTCAGCTCATGTCTGCATTATTGAATTAGAGCAAGAATCATAAAGCATGTGCGGTGTTACAACTACGTATTTTTAGAATACATTTTAGTTTTATGGGTTTCTACACTAATACGACTACTACGTGGTACCTTTGACCACTTATTTTTTTCCTTTTTATAGCTTCTGGCTATAATGTTGTAGCTTTCATTTCTTATGGAGCTATAGCTGTGTATATGACCGTGAGGCATATAGTGTATAGCACCTCTCGGTAACTTTGTCTTGGAGGGATCCGGCAGGGAGGCTGCTTTGTTTCTAGTTAGTTCTTGTCTCGTCCTCAGCATTAATTTTTAGAACGGTCCGAATTAATTTCTACTGATGCAGCGGCATTTGTACACAGCTTTACTACGAGGTACTTTATGAGGATTAATGGATTGGTTTTACCTGTACATTCTAGAGGTTTCTTAATAAACTACATCTGTCGGCGGCAGTCAACGGTAAACAGATCTATTTATTGTTCGGACATTTTGTATTACTCTTTTAACTTTTTCACCAAAAGGCAGGACGACATGTTGGTTTCTAAGAAGGAATGGAAGGTTTTTATCAAGTATACATTAATGTTAGTTGTTTGAATATGGATGGAGCGTTGCTTTCCTGCGACTAACAATGGCCCATGAAAGATCCGTCCTTTCTTCCTCGAGCATTTCCGAAGCTCAGTCCCAAATTGCTGTGTAGACTGCTCACATATATTATTCAGTGAATGTTTGTTGAACTGACATCACCGTTGAAGCTGTAATTTTAAGAAGTTTAAATACCGAACTGTGGAGGGGAAGTACAATTTACCTGTCGTACTATACTTGCAAGTCACCTGAACATAGTAATGGTGGCCAGTATGCTATATTTAGGATAATGTTGCTCAGTTGCTCCAGGCAATTAGAACCTCCAAACTGTGACTCATATCAACGTTTGATGGACTTGATGAATCGTCCGTAATGTTGAAAGTACTGTAATTTGCTCGTCATTTGGAAACCTTTCCAATAATCATTTTCGGATCACTCGGCCCAGTATCTCTGACATGGAGAGGTGCTATTTAACTTTTCCTCTTCACTGTGTGGCAGCTGTCGGAGTAAAGACGGATCCTGCCATTTAATACCACAGACGTGTGAATCATGAATTGTGTGTGTTTGTTTGTTGCAATGTACTTGGTAAAATATTATGTGTTTTCCTTGTGATTCCCCCGTTGACTTTTAGCTGTTCTTTTGAAAAGTAGGAAAAGTAAAACTTTCCATTATTTCAATATTGAGTGCCAGCAGCCTAAACTGTAGTCCTATCCGTTGTTCTTCTTGTTCATATGACTGTCAAATTTTGATAAGAAATTTTGCTTGAGCTACTGACTAAGGCTCTTGGACTAGATGTGGTGTCCTCCCTGGCGGGTTCTTGTTACTATTTAAGTTTCAACGGGGATCCCTACTGATTCGACAAGAGAAAGGCAAGTTGAAGTTTTCTCTCACGTATATTTTTTCGCAACAATATGTAATTGGTTCATATACAGCCATCGGGTATGTATTTACCCGCATATGAATTTTACTGGAAGTGGCGCGCCTTTGCGGTAGATTTTCTTCTACAGTTCCTGTTCCAACTGTCAAATATCTTCTTCTAGGGGACTGGATCTCACTCACCCAAAAGTTTATTCCTTCTTGAGGGAGTCTTTGAACAAAATGCTATATAAGAAGTTTTTCTATTAGTTTTACATTTTGAATCTGTCATATTTCTTATCTTTCCTCGTTTGTACACTTTCCGTGTGTTTCCTCCTTAAAAGAACACATACGACGAATGAATGGTCTCTCTTAAAACTTTACCGAGTACATAAGATCATCATACCACTGTGTGGGTTTACTTGACCTTCCACTCCTGGTCACAGAGTTTACGGCACCCGCCAGAGACAATAGTAAAATCCAAGAGAGAATGGCTCCGCTTATTCATGAGAGCTCGTAAAAAATCCTATGAAGGTCCATCCAGAGGTCTTCTGTAGTTACTGCTGAGTAAATTTGACCACGAGGTCTTTACTTGTTAAACTCTTGAACCCTTTATTACGTCTGCTGCAAGGGAATACATTTTTTTGCATAGAAAAAGACGAAAAGGGGCTTCAGAAGAAAGATGCTGATGATGATTGAGGCGTCGGAATGGCTATTGATGTGCTGTTGTATTAGCGTTTTAATCATATGTTTGTCAAGTGAGAAAATTAAATGGAGCAGTCTCCGTGGAAGAAAAGATAGAGGATTAGAGGATGATGTTCCCCAGACTGTTAACTCCAACGGGTACATAACTTAATAGTTCAAAATGATAGAACATGTAGTTGTTTTTTCTCATGAGCAACTTCTGGGGTGCGATTCTAACTTGTTAAAAAAGAGAATCTATAGAGAGGGTTCAAGAGTCGCTTACTTAGGTGGGTTGGCCTCTGAACGCTGCAGAGTTGATAGTACCAGTAGCACTGGTAGTAGCTGTATAGGAGTTTACTGACATGTTGGTTGGAAGTGCGTGTGCAAATGTGTGTAGCATGATGCCGGTTTGGTTGTGGTGGTGAATCAGCCTGATGATGGTATGGAGTGGCAAAGAGCGAAAAAGTTGTTGCTCTCGTTGGCTGGCTCAGTGGAAACAGTGGTGCTATTGAGGACTATATAATGTGTTTCAGTTTAATTGTAACTGCAGCTGTAGTATAGGTCGAAGTGCTTTTGCTGTTATTGGTGCAGATCGAGAGAGAGGTGATGATAATGATGGAGCAGGGAGCCTGCATTGATTTGTGCTCTTCTGTAAGTCCCATTCATTATCAAAGTTTAATGTCGGTATGCAGCGTGTTAAAGAACTACTTGGTTTTGAAAACCATAAGGGAAAGAGATAGTCTTGTGACGGGAGATGCTGCTTTGGATTTTTATGCATACACAGATGAAAAGTGGCTTGTTATTTTCGGGCTTGAAATGTTCCATAATTTTGATGTGCGAAAAGTGTGGTTCGCTCCTCTCTGAGGACTGACTGTGGGATCTGCAGTATACAAGTTGTTGCAACTTTAATTTAACTTACCTGAATAGCTTTTATGATGGTAGGAGCATTTTCATTGCCGGATATAGCTACTAGTAGGAGACGATTGATGCTTGCTGGATGGATGAAAAATGCGTGGATTACTGTAGAAGAATGAGAGAGTGAATGTCCATGAAAAAGGGTAACAATCCGGGAGGCTCATCCTGAAGAGCGATAGAAAGGACATTTATGTGGAAAGAAGGAGATAGTAATCTGGCTCACTCCGTCTGCGACAGTGTTTTTTTATGTTTTTAATTTCATCCAGAAAAATGGAGAAGAGAATAGAAAAGGGCACCTATAGGAAAGGAGAAGAGCATGTATTATTTGCAGTAACATTAAAGTACAGTAGTTGGTAACTGTGATAGTAGTAAGTTACATTAGAAAACCCTTTGAGGTATATTCTTGGAGCAGCAGTAGTAGTAGTAGTAGAATAAGTTAAATAATGGAGGGACCAAAGATAAAGGAGGCAAAAAGGCAAGTAGATAGATGTGACTCTGGAATATCATCTTCTGTTCGTGTGAATTTTTTCTTCATGACATTGCTCCCCATACATCCTCTCTTGCTGTCTCTCTCCCTATCTGACTTACAGTTTTAATGGGAGGCAGAGTTATTGCTGCTATCGGTGCTGCATATTATAAAAAGTGGAATACTGTTCCAGTCAGTCGCCGCCTAACTTTATGCAAGCCACTGGAGAGAAAGGGAAAGGTTTATGCCTGTCATAAAGGAAAAAATTTGTCCAATCTGGATTCCTAGGCTATAGCTGCAGCATAGCCACACAGCATCTTTTGCCCCAGCTTGTCTCCTCGTAGTGTTTCAGAAGAAGTAAGTACTCTTTGTTAGTGACGCCCAACATTAGAATTTAACTGCCACTTTCACATCGCTTTTACCTATATTCCAGCCCCTTCATTATGAATTTTAGTAGGGAATTCTATTGAGCTCCCTCTTTTTAGCTCCAGTGAAGATGAAGAACGTTCTCATATTTTTACCTGCCGATTTGGCTATGAACAGGGTTGGATTGAAGAAGGTGGCTTTACTAACGTCATCCGTCACCGGTGGCATTCATAGTAAGGATGAAGAGATCGTTTCCCATCCACTTGGGCAACTTGGGCTTATTTTCCCCTTATTCACCCTCTGTCTGTAGTAATAACCCAAGTATAACCCAAGTTTGTCAAGCGTGAGAGAGTATCGCTCGTAAAAACAATGCATTTTATCAAATTGATACTTGGTCAGCAAAAGCAATCCTATTGATAGCTTGAATAATGCAAACAGTTGCTAAAATGAGTCTTTGTCTGCCATGATGCCATACAGTTTTTATGTTGTCCTTGTCGTCATCACGATGTAATGGAACCTAGTGCATATTTTGACTTTTTTCTTCCTTTGAATAAGCATCCCAGGATGGGTTGTCCAATGCTTTTTATGAAACAGAACCTTGAGAGATTGGAGATGGATGTCATGCCACCCTGCATTCATTAAGGACTACTTGCGTATTGCTATCGAAGGCGAATGAATTTTCTCCACTGTGACCCTTAGTTCAAAATTCCTTTACGCAATTATTCTCAGGATTCTGCGTGTGCCTCCTCAGTGGACGGCTGTAAGCAGTTGTTTTTCATGAATTTGTTAACTTTTTTGGTACCTCGAGGGGAGCTCGTATGATTTTTGATTGTGTCTTTACATTTTTCCTTGTAATTGTCAAATTCTGTTCTGAGAATGACCTGGGAATATGATTTTCAATAATCTCATGTGACCCTTGGTATTAAAGCAGATTCTGAGAAATCGGATTGATCTTTTTGCGTGTTGTCGTTTTCTACGTGTATAAAAACAAAAATTAGGGAGATAAACCAAGTTTGGTGGTTGGTGAATAATGGAAGGCTGGGCAAGTAGTGTTGTAAAGGAGGGAGATTGAGATTGAGGCCTTGTTACATTATTACTGGGAACGTGTCATGTACTTGTTTTTTTGTATGTATGAAATACCTGGCCGAGGCTGTGCAAGGTATGGCTTTGAACTGCTGAAGGAACATTCTGTGTTCATATGTATGCAGGAGTACAGTGTTAATGGTGGCGTTGAAAGGGGAATATCGAGTTTGATCTTATTCTCCTTGTTGTTCTTGTCCTGCTTTTCTGATGTGAGTGAGCAGAAAACTTGAGGCAGCTTGGTATTTTTTTTCCTGTGAAAATCTTTAAGGAATGATGATGGAGGACGGAGATGGTTTCGTCTTTCTAGTAGTGTGTGTCTGCGTACACGTAGATTGCAAGTATTTGAGGAGGGTTTCAACTATGGAAATGCATATTTAGCCTGTACTAAAGCTTTGTAGAGTGGAGACAGAGAAAAGTGGGTGAGAGAGGTACAAGAAGGATGAGGATAAGAGAGGCCTAGTATGATTGGTTGTGCCAAAGGGATCATTGTGTGCAGTGTATGCAATGCATAGCTACATAATGCTAAAGTACTTTGTGTGTTCACCTCCTTGCCAGTTGTTCACTAACTTGACTATTTACTCACTTCTGCTCCTCGTCTTTCGGGTTTCCAACTAACTACTATAGCTGTTGTTCAAGAAGATAGAAGAAGACGAATATGTTAAAGCGGAATGTAGGAGTAGTATGAAAGAAATGCTTTTGAAAGAGGCTGTTGCTGCTGGTGCTGATGATGTGGGGTTGAGTGAACGCTTCTTTATGATGTGATGCAAGTTTCTATGGGGACGC
>JAQFYD010002270.1:0-10080 GCA_034694225.1 Bourletiella hortensis
CTTTGAAGGATAAATCAATGAATTTTATTAAATTTGGAATAAATTTGTTACTTGCAGTTTGGACCTCAAGTAAGCCTTTGTTGGATGCAAATGAAGTGCCTTTAAGTGCCTGGAGGGACGAGAATTTGAGAAAAAGAAGAAAAAATTAAGATCCAAGAAACATACACTCTGAATGTACAAGCGAAAGAAGCGAAGGGCGCATAAGGGCAAGAAGAAACTGTCCGTTCCCAACTCGCCCTCTCCAACACCCACTGGGACGACGACGGGTTGGACTGACGACAATAAAATTGCCAGGGAAGCTGAAACGAATGACATCATGAGCGTGACGACTATGGAAGTTGCTGAGAATCATCATCATCAAGCGTCCCAACAACAACAGCCGCAGCGGCAATCTTCTGTCAAAGTTTCTACCACCAACAGCAAAGCTGTTGGAGCCCGCAAGCGTAAACCAATGCAGATCTCTAAGGTAACATAGATATATCCTTTTGCTTCATTATAACAACGAGTTTCACAAAAAAATTGCTGGCTATTTGCACATAGTTGAACGCAAAAGATGTAGTGAGCGGGTGCAGCGTGTACTAAAAGTAATCGTAATTAAATTGAATGTGATCTTTCACTGATGAGATGAGAGGAGGGGGACCGACGATGATATTTTGCCTTTTTCAAATGGGATTTAGAAGGTAGTGTATTTAGCTTATTAAAGCGAGAGAGAAAGGAGAGCGAGAGGAAGCAGACAAAGACTCCTGTACCTTTTCTCACCGTATATGTTCCTCCCATGTACATTCGGTGAAAGGAGCTACGCGAGTAGAAAAGTAGCGAGACATAGGTAGCTAACTGATGGTGGGCTGGGGTTGGCCGTGTGCTGGCTTGCTCCTGTCTGTAATGTTGTTAGGCTATGAAGCCAGAGTATGGTGTCATTAAGGCTTGGGAATAAAAGCTGAATAAAGAAATCCCTTATGTACATGGCAGTAGCAAACGTATACCTATCCCATTTACCGGTTGCTGGTTCTGGTGGTGGCGTTATGCTGCTGCTGATGATGATGATCAATTTTCCACAAGGTGTTCTTTCTAAGTATGAATCACCCCCTTTTAGGATCTTGCATGTGCGAGTTGATGTACGTTTGTCATGTTAACATGTGTATAAGCAGTGGGCACATGAGCGGGTTTTATACCTAGGGATGATCATCATATAATAGTAATAATGAAAGTTTTTTTTCAAAGGATCTACTTTGATTGTGCTCAATTGCACTCCATTTCATGCGGGGATGCAGACAATCATCACCTAACAATGTGGCTTTCCACATGAGAGATTAGCTTAGAGGAGTGAGAGATCAGGTTGACGCTGCTGTTTTCCTTCAGCGTGAATAACATGCTCAACTTACTTAGTTTGCTATGGTCCACTGCCCTCTTCATAAACAAATTGTATTGTTTCACACGTATGAAAAAGGATGGCAATGCAATTAAATACATGTGGGGATAGAATAAATACAAATGGGATAATTACTTGATTAATGGATGCGGTCTATAGTGATGAAAAATTATACGCATGATTGAGTAATTACATGGATGTTAAGTTCGGTATTGTAATATTAATTTGTGAAGTTTACTGAATTTTCTTGGTGATTTTTCAATAATGATTACAGATCGTGGAGAAGTTGCCGGCTATAGCAGATCATCCGTTGGATTTTGGTGCAGAAAAGAATCTGGTCCATAGTAATAATAACAACAATAGTCCACCTTATAAGAAGCCTTGTTTGGATATGAGTAAGAATGGGATCATAAAGAATATCTTGTCGGAATTAAAGACAGCCAAGATGGGAGGAAGTCGCGGAGAAGCACTAGACATGTCAAAGAGAATAGGAACAGATGATGATGATGGGGATGAAGAAGAGGAGTATGATAATGATGACAAGAGTGAGGGTGACACGGGGCTTTGCATAAAGGAGGATCCTGAAAATGAAGATGATTATGCGGATGAAGAAGGTGAAGAAGAAGAAGACGAGGAGGATGAGGGGGAGGATGAAGAAGGGATCGACCTCTCAGGATATGAGACGGCAAAATTTGTCAGTAGGAGTAACAAACAACGACAAAATTTGTATATGAATCCATCACTGAAGCATAGATATGGTGCCGAAGGAGGTGGTGGTAATACCAATCCGAAGGCTCATCGAGGTCCCAAGACTGACCTAGCCGATATCAAAAGTATTCTCTCAAATACTGGAGTTAATAGCAGGGATGGCCAGCCCATGTCTCCTAATGGATGGGATCGAAATAAGTATGAGGATGATGATGATGACAGTGCAAACGACGAAGGTGCTGATCTGAGAAGTATAACCGGAAACAGTACAGGAGACGATGAGCTACCATTTCGGTGCGGCGTATGTGCCTATGGGAGCTGTGACAAGAGCACCTTGCTCCGTCATATGAGAACACATAGTGGAGAAAGACCATTCCAGTGCCGTCTGTGCTACTTCGCTTTCACAACCAAGGTTCGTATATTTTTGTGTGGCTTGTTTCTCTTGCTGTCAGAAAAGGAGAATGTCCGAACAGAGGCTATGAACTTGTTCTTCTTATATGTTTCTTTTCTGCTTGAATGTCTCGCGAGATTTTTTAGGATTAATGATAAGATTTTATGGGGTTTCTTCATACCCTACTGTTGGCAGGAGAGGATGTGATGGAGCTGGCTTACTTTTGTGTAATAGTAGGGAATAGTGGAAGGGGGCGGTCTTGTTCTTAACGTTGATTTGGTTTGCAGGCGAATTGTGAGAGACATCTTAGAAACAGACACGGACAGATCGATAGAGACCAGCTTCGTAATCTGGTTGTGTGTCTCCCGACGTCCAGCAATGCCTCCGAATCCGAGACGGAGGCAACCTCAAACCATGGTAGCACTGGCGGAGGAGCTGCTGGCCAACAGTCCAATAATTCAAGCGCGTCAGTAGAATCGAATAGGAAGCGAGCAGCAACACCCACTGTGGAGGAAAATGAGATGCCTCTTGACCTAAGTATGGATGCCGTTGATTTGTCCACTAAGCACAGGGACGGAAATCCTATTTTTCGACGTAGGGCTTCAATACCTCGTCCTCGACCATTGTATGCCACAACAGAAATGCCTAATGCGCTCGTCACCTCACCTTTTGTTTCTAAACGGGAGCCTATGGTCCATCCTCAGTTACCACTAAGGTAAGTGCCGTGATTTCGTATAAGTCAGTGTATCTATTGATACTGGCATGGGAGACTCCTTGCATTTGTAAGTTGTAGGTTGTAATGTAGCTGAAATCTGATCTTTTTGCAGCACGTTCTCTCCACAATCCCTCCCTAAGTCAGGTCCAATCATTGGTGGACATCCAACGCATCCGGCATTCTCTCTTTTCCCCTTTGGAGCACCACCTCCTTTTAATCCTTTTGCCATTCCTCAGGCAAATGTGGAGAAACTAATTAGCCTAGGCTCCAGTTCACCTCCAAGAATGCCGAACCCCTTTATGGCTACCGCAAGGTAAAATTCTAAAACTTAATGACCATGCTTTTACGAAAAGTAAATACATTATTTATAAGGAATCTCTTCAAAAGGAATATAAAGCATCTATGACTTACTTATTATTCTTGTTACAGCTCTAATAATAGCTTTGAAAGCCGGGAGGCAGTTACAGTGCCAGAAAAAGAAGTTAAAGTCAAGAGTGAGCCACAGGTGCAGGAATCGAAACGAGGCGGGTCGCAGACTAAGTCCACTTCTTCATCATCAGCATCTCCAACGACCACCGGAAGGAAGAAGGGCGACAGTGCTAACGGAGAGTATCAGAAGCCAAAACAAAGGCGGTATCGTACAGAGCGGCCATTTGCGTGCCCGCATTGCCCCGCACGCTTTACACTTAGGTACCATAACGTTTACCTCTTTCCGCAGTTTGTAGTCCATCTTGCCTCGCAGCTTCATATAATCTTTTAATTATTTTCCAGATCAAACATGGAACGTCATGGGAAACATCAGCATCCAACTGTTTGGCAAAGAAGTCCATCCAATCGAGTCATAAATCGCCAAAAGAACCAACAGTTGAGTCCTCTTGTAGGACCACCAACTCTAGTGCATCCGAACAAATACACGAGCAGCATTGGGGCTGATGTGAAAGACAAAAGCCGGGACGCAAGTGTAAACGTAAATGTCCGAGCCGTGATTGCTCAACAGCTAAAGCGGAAGCTGTCCAATTCCAGCCTACGAAACAACAATAATGGAAGTGAGACGGAAACAGATCCTGAAAATACTCCTTCCCACGACGTTAAGTCATCCTCAGGTGGTGACACATCGTCGGACCTGGCCAGTGTGAGCCAGTTACTGGATCGAGTAAAGAGTTCTAACTTTGCTCAGTATTTCAATGAGGCTGAAAGTCAAAACCTCTCGAATGATAACAATAACACAGATGATGAAGGAGAAGGAGATGAGAGTGCCGAGGAAAATTTGTCCTCAGAAGAAGGTGACACCAAAGTAGTGGGAGCGGAGAAGAAGAAAAGTGCTTACTCTTCCGCACCTCACAAGGTGAGTGGAGATTTCAACGTTTACCGTCGTTTCTTCTCCTGAGTCACTACTACTTGTTATTATTCTTAATTTCAGTAACTATTATCATTAATGTTGTCCTCGTCTTTGTTATAAGTCAACCGCTCTTGATGATTCGAGTAGGTGAAAGTTATCCCTCCGGATCTCTCTTTAAAGTAGGGTTGGTATGGTGGTTATAATAGTGATCCAACCAGACAACTTGTCATTACTACAACGTTATTGCAGTGATGCATACTCAGCAATAATAATAGGTCTTTTGTAGGCTTCGTATGATGATATCACACAGGAATATTTTTTAACTCACTTTTAATGATGATAGCTAGCGCCAACAATCAGCCCGCTACAAGTCGGCGAACTTCCCACTTTGTTTTCCTTAACCAGGTTTCCCTAGCCTCCTTCATCCATTATTATTAGGATCCTCAAGCAAGCGTAGTAGAAGATGAATTGAAAATAATACTTGAGGGACGATAGCCTAGTGTGAATTTTTTTTTGGTTTAAAAAGGACCAAAAATTGAGTGAGCAAGGGAATACGGATGATATCCCCTTTTACCCCTTCCCTCAAACTAGTAATTGCATGCTCAAAAGATTAGGATATATGCACTTCGTATTGATAATGTTATTATATGTATTATTACTTATAATTATCGTCATAATCACTAGCCTTATTGTTGTTGTTATAATGAATGCTGTTTATTATAATGATATTTATTGTTATGTTATTTGCTGGTCGTTATTTTTTTGAGGATATCGTTAAAACTTACCATTAAAATTCACATCTCTGTACAAAGCGTGTACTTGTAGCTACACTTACTACTATGACACGTCTATAGTGCTATAATTTACATCTGTCTACTGTCAGTTTGTACTGCTTCCGTATATACACATTACTGTACTAGTATCAATTTCAACAGTAATAATTATTTAAATATACAGATATTCTACTACTATTACTATTATTATTATTATTACCACTACTACACTATTTACACATGTTCATTTCTGTAGAAATTAACAGGCAGACATATATAATTATTAGACATTGAACACATTACTACTATACGCATCTAATACATGTTAGTAACTTCTCATGACACCCTCAGAACAGATCCATTCTTCTACAGCAGCAGGATGAACTGGACATGTCTTTTTGTTCTCATTAATAATTATTTTTCCTTCTTTAGCATGAATTATTTCAAACTTCTATAGAAAAAAAATAAAATGAATTTATTATTAGTAATCAATATTAACCGCTCGCTAACATAACACCGCATTTTTGCTGGCACTTTTTTGTCTTTGCACTCTAGCTAGATTTATATACTGATTGATTCTTCTCCAATTGTATACGTGATCTGTATTGTGTCTGATCAAAATAAAATCGTTCTGTGCAATGACTTTAACGCTATAGATTTTTCTTTTATGGCACATTGTGTAGTTTATTGCATGTTTGCATGTGTAACGGAGCTTGGTTTATTTGCGCCCAAGTTTGAGAATTTTCTCTATAATAATAAGTTTTTTTGTTCCACTGCGGAGGAGGAGGAGGCAGCAGCAGCATTGCTAAATATCTCATCATCCTTATTATTATTGCTTCTTCGCAATTATGACACATAACCGTTTTTATTAAATAGTATTAAGTTGGCTCAGATATGTTCCGACAGTGGAATTCTTTGCGCTTCAGTCACACAGTTTTATAATGCCTTGATGTAATAATACTCATACCGTTCATCTGCATGCATGCGCCTTGATGTTGTTCCAGCAATATTATTACTGTTGTTCACTATATGACTTCATTCCCGTGTTTAAGTTATATATACTCTGCATGATGGTCGATTTAAATAATTATTATTAATATGCCAGGGAACCTACAGAGTTAGATGGATTACTTTTATGAGTAAGTACAAAGTGAGACTTTGATGAGTTTGGGGATGTAAAGGCTTGGGAGAGAAGGTCATTCATGAGCCATGAATTTTGTGCAAGGATTAGAAATATCATCACATGGATGCTCAGATACTTCAGATGGATGAATGAATGAATACTGGAATGTCAGTACACGTTGTGGAAGATATTTTGTGATTGTTTTTTACAGATCTCGTGCCCACACTGCACTCGACGCTTTCCATGGACCTCGTCTTTGCGAAGACATTTACTGACCCATACGGGCCAGAAGCCATTCCAATGTTCAAAGTGTCCATTGCTATTTACAACCAAGTCAAACTGTGATCGACATTTGGCCCGAAAGCACAGTGACACGAATAATTCTAATAAAGGAGCTTCAGACTCAAACAACTCTTCAGAGGACGAAGATGGAGAGGGTGAGGATGACAACGAAGATGAGCAGAATGACTCTATTCCTCCTGTTTCTACTAGTACTAGCAATTGCGGTGACGGAGATGAAGCAGCAGCGGCTGCAGTAGTCTTTGAAACTCCGAATAATAATAATATTACTACTAGTAACAATGGTCGCAATAATAGCAGTAGTAACACTCAAAGTACTCCCAACAAGACTCCTAATAATAGCTCAACATCATCAAGTCCTGCAGAAGATGCTGCCTTTCGGTAATCACATTTTTTCTATCTCTTTCCCCGAGACGTCCATTTCTATTCGAGTTAACGAACTATAGTTTTATGAGGAAGGAGAAAATTTAATGTTTCCTGTTTTTTAAATGTGATAGATGCCATTTGTGCGAAGCTGCAGCTGGAGAGCGTGAGGCACTGCTGACTCACATGGAGGAGCAACACAAAGAGACATTCCATTTACTCGTATCGAAAGGAGCCTTAAGTTCATCCCCTCCTAGTGAAAATAGTGAGAATGAACAGAATCCGCCCGTAGATCAACGTGATGTTACGCACAGAAAGGTAAGTACTGATGACTAGAATATTAGTTACTATAGGGTCTGGACTGATTATGGCTTGAATCCTTTGTTTATGTCGTAACGTTTTTTTCCTGAATAGGTCATGTGCGTCTTTTGCATTCGCCGATTTTGGTCCGTGGAAGATCTCCGGCGTCACATACGAAGTCACAGCGGCGAGCGACCATTCTCTTGCCCTCATTGTTCAAGACGCTTTACGCTCAAGCATTCCATGTTGCGTCACTTGAAGAAACACTCTAGCAGTGCTACTCCATCACGAAAATTGGCCAAATCATCTAACAAAGCAGCTGATGCAATGAACGACTCCGCACCCGGTCGAGCCGGGAGTGTGACCGGTGCAGGGGGTAAAACAGGTGACCTTATCGGTCGCTTGTTAGGACTGAATGATGATCATCTCGTGGAAAAATTATTGAGTCAACCGGACGCTAATGATGCGGCCAAATTACTCGGTCTCGGACAACAGCAGCAAAAACTACAAAATTCTGCCCGTGTGACATCCAAAGTTAATTAGAATAATCTTAGTAATTCTTCTCACCGTGTCGATATTTACTTTTCATACCATTCACCCAGCTTTAAAAGTGTCATACATGTAATATAGTTGGCACTACTATATGCAATGTTAGTGTAGGTACATAGTACATTATGTAAAGATTTTATACGGGCTCATCATACAGATACATGTCCAGAACATAGCAAAAAAACCCAAAGTATTATTACGTGTCCCCTTCAACTGTAGACTTTACCAACTCAGAAAACGATATGTGAAGGTCACTAAAGCAGTAGAGACTTTTCTTTGCCTTACATCCAGCCTTATGGAACGTTGTAGATAAAAACAAAGGATAGCTTAATGTAATAATTGTCATATTTCCTTGGATCAACGCTAAACACGTATAGATCTAAACAACTTGCCTTTACAATGCACTCACTGGCTACAGCAAATTTTGCTGGCAATACTTAATAAAATGCTTGTTAGTAGTGGAAAAGTTAAATTAATAACAATTTTAGAAAATTTCAAAGCTACACTTTCCCACAGACTCCCATCATCTTATGGTAGCTGTAGTAATAACTTATTCAATCCGTCACGCCGAGTCACAAAAAATATGTGATTATCGCAACACACACTGGATGCCTTAGTAGCGATCATAGCCTTATTCTTTCATCCCTGTATTCTTAAAGATGCCTCATCCCACTAACATAATTCCTGCTGCAAATGTCCTACATTTTGTCCTTGGCAATCAATGCCTTTCATTTAATCATCTTTAGACTAAATGTTGTCTCTAATCCTCACATAATTTCGTCCACTTTATAAAAACTGCTGTAGAAATTAGTTGTGGTTGCGCATAAGGGCGCACAGGCGTCTTGTCCGGTGTTGTCAGTGTAAACGTAGCTATAAACGAAGCAGATAATTATTAATAGAGTTGTCTCCCGGGTCCTTCACATGTAGCATACTGCAACTATAATGAATTCTATAGCACCATTCATGTGTTTACTAAACTCAGTGGTTTGGGGCAAACTGCATGTTATTCAGCCCACAGCACGGAGAAAGTTCCCCAGGAAACACAGGGAAAGCCAGACGAAAAAACAAACGAAAGCGAGCACCTGTTACGTTACCAGCTTAAAGTTTTTTAGAATCACCGTAACAACTAAATATTAAGCCATGTAGCTATTATACATACTGTTATAGTACATTTGATGTAACCTCATGCTGTCTAGAATGCTGACTCTCTATCTAAATATATTATGAATACAAAATAATGTTGACTCTTCTTGATGGAATATTTAATAGTCTTTGAGCACTATTGTGTAAGATTTGTTCGTACGAATAATGATAGTTGTGAAAGGAAGTATTTTCCGCAGTTTAATAACTCTATCAGCTCTAATATGGATTAACGTCATTGTTGTTATACATACAATCCATTGAACAATATAACCGTCCAGTTAAAAAAACTATAATCAGTAGCGCTATACATTATTATTGTACACTGAGAAATAAGAATAATACGAAAGAATTAACTAATATTTATCACACTATCGCGTATTCTATTTAAAAGTTAATATTATTAGTTAAATAAGGCTATACATGTGCGTGTCGTAAAGAAAGAATAATTACTATGGAATTGCATTGTGATGTATTGACAGCAAATAATAGTTATTGAGTTACTTTGTAGTAGATTTACAACAACTAATAGTTATCATAGGAACGTAAGAACATAGACTTTTTACGAGTAAAGCCTTTAAAGCGTTTTACGCCAATCGCCGTCCTTAAAATGTTACGTGTGTGTGTACCACGGTTATATATTTAAATGCATTTAATGCTGCTTCCGTAGATGAACAACAAATGAAGTATTTGCTGTAAGGACAGAGAAAAAAATATGTCCGTCATTGTCTCATATCATTCTGAACAAACTATACTTGTTACTCATGATCTCAGTTTTATTTTTTCTATAATAATAGCGATTAGTGGATTTGCCTCTTTTTATTTTCAATCGTTTACTTATTGTCAGGCAGGCATTGAAGTAATGGACTCCTTAGAATTTTATTTCTTTACAGGAACACAATATGTTACTTGTTCGAATTTACTACTATGAAAGTATCCGTCGTGATTAGCTACGTGATGTTGGAGAAGCACATTTGAATGTATTTTATTATTCTTATGATTATTAATAG
>JAQFYD010002271.1:0-10079 GCA_034694225.1 Bourletiella hortensis
ATGATGAGCAATAATAACTGATTCAAGAAATTGTCTTGCAATGTAATGAAGCAGCAAACGAGGGTGTGGGAGGAAAGTCAAGTCAAAAGCAAAAAACAAAGGTGCGAGGCCTTAGGCTGGGTTTAGTTCACATTATTTCTTGTGTCATCCAAATCCATGGTGGGAGCAACTCAAACAGATTCATCATATCCTCCTCATCGTGCAAATAGTTTCACTAAACAACTTGAAAAGGGGTAAACCCAAAGAATTCACTTCTTGTGCCAAACGGCGCAACTGACGCGGACTCAATGACCTCGTTGTCCTTATATTCTATCATTTGTCTCCATTTTATGCCTCTATCGATCTAAAGACATTGAGTCGCCAGTTCTATTCAGTAAAAAACCCTGCGTACCAATAATTTAGTTAAGCTAGGATTCTTTATCTGAACTGTAATTAATTTAGAGTGGATATCCGTAGGAATAGGAAGTCTGTTTGGAGAGATAATGAAGAGAAATGTAGTCCATCTTTTTTGTTGTTGTTGTCAGAGCGAACAGTGAGGCGTGAAGGGTTGGTGAAAGCAGCAGCATAAAGAAATATCCGGAGAATTTTGTCTTTGTTATTCTTGTGGAAGAATAAGAAGAAAGAATAAATCAAATCTGCTTGGACTTGATGCCGCCAATTTGATCCAGAAGTCTTGCCCGATTTCTATCAGAAATTCTGCCACATTCGTGGAGTATGGGATTAATGCTCCCATAGGAGTGGAGGATGCTGTATGTGTTTCATGAGATTCATGTGTCGGAAGTCGCCGGCCGGTCGCACCTTAGTGGAAAGCGGCGGGAGAAGAAGTAGTGGTTTCCGCAGTTGATCATCATACAAGTAACAGTAATAGCTACACTGTAGTGTTCGTAGAGCTAATACGAGGATACATGGATTTTTTGGCGAGCAATGCCATATAAATTGTGTGGTTATCGTTCCCCAGAGGATGCCATTACCACAATAATGGCTACACTTGAAACACATGGAGATTTATACGGGAGCCAATGAATCACTTTCACGAAGGAATGTTTTTCACGTTTCTATAACGTATGGATTTGTTTTTCCCTTTGCAAGGTCAGGGTCAGCCATTGCTGCTACTGCTCCGCCTGTTACTACCCTCTACTCTCTCGTAGTACGTTGTAGTAGAAGTTGTAGAAGTGATAGTAAAACTTGTAGTAACTTGCTCGTACTACGACAAGATCAAGCGGCGTCTCGACGTCAACTTTGATAAATTCTTTCCACTGCGCAGATGGCACATTTTCTTTCCCCGTAGCTATGTACTTACTCTGCAACTTAGAGCTATTACTACATGCTTTTCTCAGTCATTTTCTTCACTTGCAATTATAACTGCATGAATTTTCCAAAGTGGCCCCTATAACTTTTGACAAGGAAGGGCGCTGCACCTTTTCAAAGTAATCTCTCCGCCTTTCATCTCACCATCCATAACTGTATAAGCCGGGATTCCTCATAATTATAAATGGAGGAAAAGGTGCATCACTGGCTCTTGCAAGTTTGCCAGTAAATATGACGTAGACACGAAGTAGACACATGGAGTGCAAATGATCACTAAGTCCAGCTTTGCGGCTAGGACATGGGAACAGACGTAGAAAATGAATGGAAAAGCTAAATTGGATCGGATCCATTCCCAGAATCCCCTTCCCTTGTAACCCATGGCATGGTCATAAATGCAAAATCCTTGTTTTCCGGAAATTACGCCACTACATACGAATTCAGTTCTCAAAGCATCCGATTTGCCATTAATTGCACGTCACATGCTGAAAACGGTCATGTCCCAATAGCCATTTTCTTGACTACGTGGAGGCCCCAAGACATGGTTTTCCACCTTGAGCAAGTGCACGATCCTGACTGAATAAGAAGGGCTTAAAACTGTGATCAGCTTATGACCCATTCTCATGGGCCAATCTGGATTTGGGAATTTTTCCGTTTTCCTTGTCTGTCTGTCGTTTATTTTCTTATTCTTGCTTGCGTCGGTGAGGTGCACGATTGACAGGACATGGAAATGTTGAAGGGTTTCGTGACTGAATGGCTCTCAAGTTGTGACAAGGGGAAACTAATTAGTTATCATTTATTCATTTGTTACCGCTTTCCTTTATCTTGCCTTGTCTCCTTCGTGAGTTCACCACCACCAGCACCAGGAAAACTGAACTGGGAAACAAACTTATTCTTTTCTTGCAAGGAAATGGAATTGTCAGAATTGTCTTATTAGACACATATGTACGACACAGCAATGAAATTATTTTTTGCTTTATAAGGACCCCGCCTGTGTAGTAAGACTTGTTCAGGGACATTTTACCTCAAATAGCAATAGTTCCCTCGTTCTCTATCTTCCTCCCGTCACCGTTCCGGTCAAATGGAATGAAAAATGCCCAAAGTTTTTTACGTTCTCACAAAAAAATAATCTTCTTGACTGGAAAAAAATCCCTGGTTATTCCGCGTCCTTGGTCCTGTCCTTCCGCTCTGTTTTCCCTTTAAAGGTGAGCTGGCCAGGGACGGGAGGGAATGATATAAAAAGAGGCAATTATTCTGGATGTCCTCTGAAATAACTATTTCTTCCAGGAAACTTCTCTGTAATTTGTAAATGGAATCAGAAAATGTCCAATTAGCGACAGCAAATTGACAATTTCCCCGAAAACTGTGAATTTTGAAGGACTTGTGTGTTGAGAAAAGGATTTTTACATAACTTTTCCATGTTTCTTGTTGAGTGGTGGGAGAAGAAGAGAAGGAGAAGGAAGAAGAGAGAGCATATGGATCATGAAATGATAGAAAGCAAATGTCCTCGTAGTCGTACGTCTCGCCGTCGATGAAATCGGCGATAAGAGTTGTTCCTCCCTGCGTATAAATTGTGCATGTATGTGCATGTTCTTTGTCATTGCCATGTTGGTACATTCTCCTCCTGGTTCCTAGTTGTCTCTCAAGGGATGGACAACACAACAGTAGTAGTGGGATGAATATATTGAAATATGTCAGAGAAATTTGAGCTGGGTAGAAGGAGATACTTATCTTTCTTGTCGTCTCCATCCCTGTTGTCATCATCATGAAAATCTTCATCCTGATGTTGCACGAGGAGGAGCCTACTTGCTTCATAAACCATGAATCTGTCTAGGAATTGTAGACTTCTAGACAGCTAAAAAGGATGCGGCTGGGAAGAATGCATGTGCAAAGACATTACGACTTTTCTTCTTCTTCGTATACATTTCGCACAAGTTTCCACGGAAAAACTCATGTACGTTTTTTTTATTTTCCTTTTTCTATGTGACTACAATGTGATGCTGGATGGATGATGATGATGACGACGTGGACGACGACGACATGTGCAGGACAAGCACCCTCCGTAGGAGCCACCAAAGAGATGGTACTAAAGCCCAAGGACAGAATACGAATACGATGTCGTCTACGAGCCGGAAACCCGGTTCCGGTCCTGACCTGGTACAAAGATGGAAAACCCGTCAACCTTGCCGACAGTCGCTACAGGCTTCGAGCAAAAAGGTAAGCCTTCTCGTCCCTCGTTTTTAACCATCAAGTGTCCAATACTCTATGAATTCATTATTCTTGCGATGCATTAATTGTCGGGTCAATGAGTAAAGTAGTGCTGGGTTGTTGGGTAAGGTGAAAGGTTGAAGGGTGGCTTTTTGGGAAGGATCCTTTTTCATCGGACTTGTACTAAAGCCTGTCTCACTCTCTCAGTCAGTTACAAGAGTTTTTACACACAGATGTACACCAACGTAGCCATCTGAGTGAGTTGATGAAGGACAGGAGAAAATAGGTTGAAAGTCTGCAGGAGAGAGAGAGAGAGAGAGACCGAGTAGTCAGTGTAATGTTATTGTTAGGGTGATGATGGTGCTGACAAGGAGAAACAAAAAGTAATATGGAAGACAGTTATGGACCTTTCACATGTGGAGTTGTTGCTGCTACTGCAGAAGGTGACGACGCTCTCATCATCGGCATCTGAATGCGCCGACAGAAAAGTGTGCACATAAATTAGCATCATCCCGCCTTGAAAACTCAGACTTCTATAGGACTCGCTATAATAATAATAATGTTGCATTTTCAGCAATTTCACTTGCTTCCTCCAAACATATGCAGATTATTGAAAAGGATGCGGCCACAGCCCAGCTAGAAATAGAACGCTGAGAAAACATTTTCCCCGCGAAAACTATTAGTTTTACCTCTCTTTTCAGTTAGGAACGACGACGGTCATTGCGTTTGAAGGGAGATATAGAGACTTGCAAAAGATTTATGGTGGAAACTCAGATTGAAAGATAAACAGACATTCAGTCCGTCCTACTGCTACTTGCTTCTTCCTCTAGCTTCTTACCGCTCCTACAACTACCGAGACTAAGCCATTTTACTGAGACTAGAAACGCCGAACCATCTGCCCCGTCCTTCTTCTCTTCTCACATGCATAATTGTCTAGAATAAGTCATTATGTCATTGAAAGAGCTAAAACCACCACCTCTTTCAATCCATTTCCCCGTAGACCTTCCCATAAAATTTGTGGCCAGATTTGGGAACATTAGTAGAAACAACAATAATAATCATAACTTTCCAGTTCCCATAATTTCCCGCAGAACATTTTCGAGACAAGCTGTTAGTTCCTTAAGACAACTTCCCCGCATTCATCGTAATTTGCAAATCTACCTTCAGATTACAAGCGGTGGGATGTTGTTTACTTGGACTCAAATGGTTACGGCTTCTAAGAAATGATGGGAAAAGCTACAAACTAGTTTTCAGAAATTCAACAACACGGCAAAGGCAATAACCATTGCGCATCACTTGACTTTACAATTTCGTCATACCGTCATTTCCGATGCTTGATAAAAAGTAGGGATTAAATACAAATGACGAGGGTTGACCTGCGAGTTTCGCATCAGGACTAGCTATTGTAACCACCTTAGGCCAGTGTGTTTCTTTCTGGCTCTACTTATCCATCACCTGGACGGAGTAAATTCTCTTCTTTTAATCACCTAACACGCTCCCGACTTGTGCTTAGTTTTCTTAGTAGTAGGAACATTGGAGATTCATGAAATGTAAACAGACGGTGGCAGACATAACATTAGCTACTGGGTTTACTCATGGACCCGCTATTGTGCATATTCGCAGTCGAGTCCGCATAATCAAGTAGTAACTACCTGGCTGAGTTCATTCGGGACGCGGATATGAACTGTGAGGGAAATCCTGTGTATATATTTTCAGGTAAGTGGAGCAGCGGGTCGTGGTATAGATGAACACATTGTAGTGAAAAGTACATGGGAAGATTAGGAAGATGAAGGAGAATCTGATGATAAGACGTATCCAGGCATGTTACAACTACTGCTACGTGGACAGGCGAGAAACAGAAGGAGGTAGCATTTTGGCTCGTAGTTAAAACAAGAATACAGTGAACGACTGAGTATAAAAAGTTTTGCATAAATAATTTCTTTCCAAGTTAACACGCCTTAGACCTCATTTTCAGTACAAATACAAGGAAAGGGACGGAGGTGGATAATTTCCCACCTGTGCTCCTCTTGAACTCTGGCACCACCTAGTACCCAATAGCGTCCGTATACCTATTTTATTGCATAAGGATTTGCAGGAGAGCTGGGAAATGATTACAAGTCCCTCCAAAGTTATCATAATAGAAGTTAAACTGTTCACATGTGGGACGGACAGCCAAAGTCCAACATGATGTTATCAGTCCTCCTCATGATTTATTGGTCAAATCATAATATTTTCAAACAAGCTTCCGTACACTTCTTCCCAACTTGTTCTTTTTCTTCTTCCTCCTCCTCCTCCTTTTGCTGTTCATCTTTGACAAGATGACAGGAAGCTCAACAAAGAGCAAACATTTTGCAGCAGTACGAAGAACAAGTTAAAGCTTGCACAAACAGAAGGATAGGAAGCCTCGGAGCTGATTTAGCTGAACAAGCACCGTTCGGACAGTTAAAGGGGAAGCGGGCGCGCGTGTGTGAGCCTACACTATGTGCTTATGAAAACAGGTCTAGAGGCTACTGTTTATACTACGGTGTGTGTGATGATCAAGTAAATAATAAGAGAGGCACAATGTTTTGGGAATCTTCCGCAAACAGAAGAGAATCATGTCTCTCTTTTCTGCGTCATTTTAAGGGGAAATTAGTTCTTCTAGTGGAGGATGAAGAAGAGGGCGATGACTTTGTCAACATTAATGATCATGAAGTCTTCCAGGAGGATCGTAGTTATTATCTTTCACAGAACTAGTCCCACTTTCCTCATGTACTACACTCACCCTCAGCTCAAACTGAGGCTTCGCAAGAAAGCCAATGGCTCCATGTTTATTTATTTTCCTCTGCGAAATGTACATGCACCTTTTCACGAACCGGAGAAGGCCAGAACTTATTCTGTACACTGACTACCATGCCATCATGTCCTTTGTTGTAGCCGATCGCTTCAACTTCTCTCCCTCTCTCTATAGGCTTCGCAAATTCGTCCAAAACTCTTGCAGCCAGTAAACTGACGAGGTGTACCCTGTGACAGGGCCATTTTCATTTTTTAGCCTCTCGTTTATTTTTAAAATTAATCATAGCAATCAATTTGTCAAGAAGAACACGTTTTGCAGTGCGCAAGTTTCAAAAGTCAAAGTTGATGAAGTGCGGCTATTCAGGGTTAGGCGTGAGGCTTTGGTAATAATTGAGAGCAAAGACTCCTGATCCGTTGCGTTCGTATGAAGCGAGTTGTGGCGGCGGGATTACGTACATATGATAACATTATTGGTTACTATTAGATGGTCTTAAATGACAGAAGACGTCCTTCACGGTCATTAGCTCTCGTCTATGGAATGAGTGAAGCCTGCTGCTGTTGTTGTTGTGCTTCCTCCTATTGCTCTTCTTAATACTACTGCAAGGTTGAAGAGGGGAACATACGGGAATTTTGCTATTCTAACAACAACTAATTGCTTCCAGACATTGTTTCCCACATTTTTCACGCATGAGTAAGCTTCCTGCGGTTTACCACCACCGTAGTCTATTGCTTCCTTGCTCATTTATATTATTTTCAAGAAAAAAACTCACAAATTGTCCCGCTACATGCAAAACCTTGCAAATTAGCCTGCTGCTGCAAAATAGCCTGATTAACGGAGATGAGTACGTACATAGCTAGTATGCACACACGCACATACACGGTTGCACATTACATTGTCGACTGGCTGGCACTGGGTCCAACTATTTTGGTTATTGCATGCAGAAAAAATTTGTTGATTAAGCTCGTCTCATCTTGCTCATTCTTCTGCTGCTGTTGGATGAGGGTTCCTTTCCTTGATTGTCCATTAGATTATACGGTTCATGAGAGTTAAAAAATCTGTTTGTCATTCTCTCTTATGGCTCTTACTATGATTATATGCTCGTATCAAATTTTTCACATGTGCAATCATTTTTATTTAGACGACAGTCCATCCTGGTGATACGTAAGACAAGAGAGACGGACGTGGGGGAGTACAAGTGCGAAGCGAAGAATTATTTGGGATCAGCCCATGCCATAACCAGGGTTGTCTTAGCAAAGAAAACATCCCCATCCAATACTCCTTCAAAGCCAGCCATCAAAACTCCACCATCGTCGTCCTCACCCTCAAAACCTATCGGTATGCAACATTCAAATCCATTTTTTCCCTTCCTGGTCTAAATATGCGTGAAAAGTGGTCCATACGTCTAAATGCATGTTTATATCCTACCGCAAGGATGAGTCAAGACGAAATCAGTTTTGCAATCGCTGGGAAGATTGAACGCAAGTTAAAAGGAGCAATAATTGCGTTGTAAAATTACAGCCTGTAGAATGTGATGAAAATTATTATTATTAGCAAATTGATGAAATCTGAAAGATGTCAGATGTTTGATGGGTCAATTAAGCTGTGAGGGGAGTGCTCGGCTGCCATGATAAAAATCACTCAGTCAAGCCTCCACTGCTGACCTTTAGGGTGCTTGATGAGTACAAATAATGCAATTAACTCTTACCCCGCTCTTCTCTCAATCTCCTCCACTATCCCTTTATGTCGTCGTTGTTGTTGTTACGAGTGTGGGAGTGAGATAGTCGAGCTTTGCAAAAAAATAGACTGCAAGTACGTCCATTTTGATTACTCCTTAACTTCAGAAGGACAATACATGAGTTTTGATGAGTTGTTTATGGGCGGATCTCCATGCTTGTCTTTCAATTTCAATCTCATTCTTTCTTTTCTTGCAACTGAGTCCCTTTGAGGTTACCCTCAGTCAGTTTGCTTATTTCTCTGAATGTGAGATCCATTGCATGCCATGTCTCATGGCCCTTTTCTGGAGCGAGTTCTTATTCTGTCAGCTGAATATTTCCTGTGGCGCTTTCCGTTGGAGCCCTGTCCTCCATAGTTTGCTCTGTTCGCTATATGCAACTTGAATGAGGAAATTACCATGAGAATGAGATGTATAGCTAGCTAACTACAAAAGTCGGAAACTCTGTAGCAGGTTGACGACAAGGGAGCGCGCATATATTTTTTTGCTCTTGCTGCAGTTTCTAGCAGTAATGACAGTTTCATCAGACGGGGTGACAAGTGGAATTTGAAAAATGACAATTGTCTCGCTAAAAATGCAAAGTATCGGATTTTTCTAGAATCTTGTTGTTCTTGCAGGTACGACACCGACAACATTATGGCCATTACCAAGCACAGCATGCCCATTCGATTCCTATTGTTTAAATGGAGGTACCTGTAGCTACTATGAGACAATTGGGGAGTTCGTTTGTCAGTAAGTGATGCTCCTTTAAGCTTCTTTTTCTTGTTTTTTTGTCTGTGTACAATGCCATACAAAGAGCAGTAGCAATGAGTCGTGTGCATCATGATCCGCTACTGTGTAAATCTTATGTCCACTTACATAATATAATCCTCAGTCATGTGTTTTCTGTCCACACGGCCAGATCCATTCTTCTTTTCTTAATGCTTGTTAGCCCTGCAGTTGTCAATTGTTTGGGTGGTGTATAGCTATATATGATGTGATGACGTAAAAATGTTGGATCATCATGATTCTCTTCTTTTTCTTCTTCTTTTTCTCATCATGCCCAACCCCATCGTCAAGCATTGCTGCTTTGCATTGCATACTGACTATACAGGGGGAAGCCATGGTGATGAGTAAAAGAGAAAATTTCTACCAACAGTCAGCAGCATTACTCTTTTATGCTCCTCGTGGATCAGTCAAGCGAAGACTATTCAGATCCGCCGGATCCTAAATGAATCTAAATTTTTCTGTGACACACACACTGAGATTGATTAAATGGAATGGACTGAGGTTTTATTCTTTGGTGGCCAACCTTTGGGTTTATTTTCAGTTTTTATTTCGACTTGTGACTCCTTCAGCAACAGAAGAAATTCATTCGGAATTGATGCTTCAATTAATAGGTTAATTTAACGTAAATGTAAAGGTAATTATGGTAATGGCAGGGATAATGGCAACGATTTTACATGGGATGCGTGTAGACGAACGGGCTGAGAGTGTGAATACCTTGTTGCATTTAACTGTTAATGCTATTTTGTAAGAGTTATATTGGCTCGCCGCCATGTCATTCGACTCTTCTTGCGGGTCCAAGCTGTCTGTCTGTCTCATCTCCCTCTGTGCCCTCATTTGGCTCGAAAAGCACCTCCTCGACTAAATGGAATCATCAGAGAGCACGGAGCTTTATATACTACTACTTGTAATGTCTAAGCTGCTTGGGAATCGGTTGGAAAGTAGTGGGAATACATGTGGCTCTATGCGGAAGAAGTAGCTTACTGAAAATCTTCTTCCTACTCCATGGGATATGCTACGCTCCATTGTAAATTATAGCTGCCATTTTTAAGGGCTTCCCATTCTCCTACTCTATTTGTGGTTCCTCATACTTCATGCAACTCTGTATTTCCCTTGATAAAACAGTGGTGGTAGTTGCATACGAATTACACTTGCACTTTTTCTTCACGTCACGACAGAATGAAGCTTCTCCTTTTCCTCTTCTTCTCCCTTCTATATTCATTTTTAGATCCCACCGCCGCAGCCGCAATCCCCAAAATAGTACAAGCTTCGTTATTAAAAGTTTAAGGAAAA
>JAQFYD010002272.1:0-10074 GCA_034694225.1 Bourletiella hortensis
GGGTCTCCAATAGTGGCCGGGGTCCGGGCTCGTTTGAAAAAATAAGCGCCGGGGCTACTAATAGAGCATTTACGGTAGGTAAAAAGGCAACTCCCTGTTCACGGAACCGTCACCAACGGTGGATAGGGAATGTGCGGTTGCTTGAAATTAGTCTCTGGTTCTCAACGTATGTGGCATGATTGGGTGTTCACTTGGTCACAATTGAAAGCCCCCGGTACGATTACCCTTTGGGGGGCACTGTGGCCATTGTCCGTAGTGATGTTGACCTTCGATCTGTATGTAATTTTCAGCAATGAATTCTACTTTCTACTTTGTAACCCCGTCCCACTCTTCTACGTCGTGAAGGCACTAATGGGCTTGAGGCAGTTGAAAATCAACACGAAAAGTCTGGCAGCTTCATCATCAACAAGATCTCAGCTGCTCGAAACCAAAATTTACAACGGAGTAAGAAAATAATGCACAATTTCAAGGTCGCTGAAAATATTTTTGGGGGGTTCTTCAGTTTTCAGTCATCATTTTTATAGCTTGCTACAAACCTGATTTTTATACAGGAAACTAGGAATTGTTGAAAAAATCCATTGAGTACGTAAATTATGCTGCATGACCAAACAAATAAGGAATACGGAGTATAATTGCCCAACATTATGCCCAAGGAACCACCTAAATGCAACTCTGAGCAAACTTGAACTTAGAATTTCTGGTTTTGAATGTTTGCCGTCTTCGTACGATATGTGAAACAGAATGAAGATTGTTTAGGCGTCTTCGCAGCTAGCAGTGTACACAAAACCAAATTTTTCAAGGCATTGCTATGGAGTAAACTTTTACACCTTTTACGGTCGGAAGTCAGGTCGCTATGCTGCTGATTGCAAAATCTTGCGGACTTTGAAATTCCTTGTCCCTTTTATTGCATTCGGCAGTTAAAAGCTACGCTTTGTAGCACTTGAAGAAGTGATCCTGAAATTCGTACGGTGTACAGTAGCCAACCATGGGTGAAGCCCATTTGAGAAGCCCGAGTCGAGCCCTGGCCCGCCCGATACCCGTCGGGCATGGGCAGGCTTCCGCCTAGCTTTGCTGGTGCTGGGCATCAAACGGGCATCAATATTGGGTGGCTCTCGGATTGGGCGGGCATGGGCTGTTGTAGAGATTATGGGCTCGGGCACGGGCGCCCGCAATAGTAGAAACACAATAGAAACCAACTGAAACTTACACTTTTCCTGCAGGTTTCTGATGGAAAACGTGCCAAGTTGTAAAGAAGTAGCTAGAAGTGCTCTCATGAATTCATACCGTATGAAATTGAAGCCGAAATTTGCAAATTTATCTTAGTTTTCCAGTTATTTTTGGACAGCGAACGGCGCATTTATATTGGCTCAATGAGAATCGAGCGACCACAAGCCCGATGGGCGGCCCATCGGTTGGGTAGGTGAAAATACATCTGCCCGTGGGCAGGATCGGGCCAGCTGTACTAGCGGCAATAGTTTTCCGGCTGGACTGATCTTGTTCTAACGGGCTTCACCTAAAGTGAACGAGCACAATAGCTGTCCCCGTTTGATTGTGCTGGAGGCGGCATGTCCTCTGTGCACAATTTTTAAGCCCGTTTGTACAACAGTGAAAGCCAGGACGACATCACTTTTCCGTGAGTTGCTTTACATCTGTGTTTATTTGCGTGTGTATCTGGAACTGGCTAGTGAAAATCCCGCAACTGCAAACTGAGAAAGGCATTGCCAGTGAAAACCACATTAACACCAAATGGCGATACATGGAGCAAACATTAAAATGGGTTAACTTACGAGCAGTCAAGTCCACGAAGGCGTATGTCGACTTGAGCCATCTTGAGGACGAGGCTTGTAAATGTTACCGCAGTATAGTAGCTGTATCAATAAGGTTTATGGGACAGCATATCAACTCTCAGACGTGCCGCATAAGTGATAACCGCACAACCGATTGCGAAAATTTGGGTAGTGGGCCCAGACACCCCTGAGAAACCATTAAGCTTTGGGAGAAGTAGAGACTTCTAGACATAACTAGAATCATGTGATTAGCTTATGCCCGGCTCTGGAGGGTTCTTTCTTGAGAACCGCAAGAACCGTCGAGCTACCGCCAGTGAAGATTCGGATGCTATATTGCAGCTTGAATAATTCTATGCTAAAATTTCATCTCCAATTCTCCCCGGCGTTAACTTTACGTACACATCAGACCTTTATGACGTGTCGTACTTGACGAGGAGCAAATATCTTCCCTTCTGCTGCCATAGCAGAATACCTAGTTTTCATTAACAAATTCAAGTACAAATAACTTTTGGCCTCAAAACTTAACGTGCTTCCAATTGCGATTTTCGAAGCGCTGCTTCAGCGTGTTAATCGTTACTTGTCCTTACGCTGTCATTGTCATTTACTCGTTCATCCTGCCTCTGCATGTCAATCGAAACACTATCTCAAGTATCTTCAAATATTCAAGATGACCTTAGAAGGTAGGGCCAGTATCCCAATGGCGATCACCTTCCAAAATTAGCCCGTTACTTTTGTTGAATTAACAAGAATCTGTTCCAATCTTCTAGCCCCAAGAGATGCGACAAAGAGGCGAATTTTAGAATCCCTTCGTTGTTTCGTTGAGGCCAAAAGGCAGCTTCGTCCTGGTTCTACTGTATTCGATTTCAGTGATCAGATGTGGGAGCAGCTGAAAGATGAGACGCAAAGAATAGGATGGCTTAAACGAGAGGCTAGCTCTTCGTTTCTAAAGCGAAAGTGGAGCGCCTTCAACTGCGCTGCGCAAGTAAGTGCTACTCCCATGACTGCTTAATACAATTTCAGATTGCCAAAAAACCCTGGCCGCTATGGTTAATATTCCCAATTTTAATTATTCAGGCTGGAATTAGAACTAAAATTGCCCGAGCCGGTGAACTCGGAGCAGACGTCCACTTCAATGAGCTCGAGAACCTTGTTCTTGAGCTCAATAATCAGGACCCTTCAGCATATCAACGAAACCGCCAAAACAATTCCAGTCATTTTCCACAGAATTCCGTGTCCACGGCTTGTAGAGCTGTCGAACAGGACGGTAATGTGCCACCTCGTGACACAGACCACGCCACACAAACCCAGACGGAGGAGGAAACTGAAGAAACTCCGAAACGGTTGACACGACGCAGCAACCGCACTGGTAGCAAGTGATGCAATGCTTAAAATGCTAAATGTGTAATAAAGTTGCAGTAAAATAATGAAGGCATGTCCTCTCTCTCCCTCCTTGAGTCACTTCATAACTGCTGTTAAAAATACCAGCTGTGATTCATTCACATCAGTTTTCCACTTCTTCTTTGGCACAGGATTTTGACTTGGCTGCATGTAATGGTTTGCCTGCCGTAATTATGGTCGACCAGGTCCTTATCTGAGCTGTACTGCCTTAACTTGTATCAGTGGAGTCATTCAATAGGTGGCCAGACATACTGGTTTTGACGGGGCTGTCCTGGAAAAAATTAGAGGCTCAACCAGTGCAGTATATGTCCTGGATTTCAGGAAATGTCCCCTTTGTACTATCAGAAACTGTAACACTTCAGTATTTACGCCTGGTAGTCAGAAATTATTTTGCGCCTTTGGAGCAACCTTTGTGCTCCTACTTCATTTTCCATGAATTACGCTACATTACGAGTACCCGTGGGCTGAAGGGCATCCTGTCCGCCTCCACCCGGCCTACTAGCCTATACCCACAAGCAGGTGGCCCGCTGCCCACCCGCAGGATTCATTCGAAATGCCCGGCTAGCCCTGTAAGCCAACTGCCCGTTAGCTTTAATAGGAAAATTTTTCCAAACGTCATTTTTAAGTTATTTATGACAAATGATTCGTATTTGTACTGAATGTCAATAGCGTTGGGCTTTGTATAGTTTCATTTGTGACGTCTACGAAATTGGCTTTTTAGGGTCTTCAATATTCTCAGGCTTCATTTGTCGTGCTCAGGCACTGAAGAACACTTTAAGTTTTTCGGATAATGCCCGTGGACTTCGTTGAGCCTGCCCAGACAGGCACGCTGATCTAACCAGTTGGGTTTCTACGAATTGAATTCCCTGTATTTCGGTTCAGGATGGAATAACCTCAAAAACGCTGACAGACTTTGCGCCTGAGGTCCAACTCGGTTGTCAAGACTCAGATTCTTCCAAATTTGTGCGCCTTCGGCACATTCGGAGGTATCATACCCGTGAAGGGAGATGCCAGAGTTTATTTCAGACCTCTTAGCTCATTTGCCAGACTATTTGGCTTCGAGGTGTAAACAAGCAATCAAAAGAAACAAAAACGCTCCCAAAACAACCTTCCGTCATTGTTGAGCCCATCTTTATCCAATTTTTTAATGAGATATACCGAAAAGGGGGTTTACTTTAATGTGTCCTTGTTTTGCCTCTGGGAAATCTAGCCACTTTACGATGGGAGGTACACGGTACGCGTGCCCTGCATGAAAATTCATTGTATCGCACTTCAAGTCATTAAAATATAATGATAACTATCATTTGCCCACAATGGCTGGACTAAGCTGATGGGAAATGATCGTTTATGAAGGAACTGCAAAAGCATCATTGCTTGCAACCTGAACACAAATGAGGCGCGGTACAGTGGAAACTCGATATAACGAATGCTCACTGGAGCACGAAAATTCATACGTTATAACGATTTATTCGTTATACGCATTGAACATAGCATTGTTTTCACGTGTGGGGACCAAAAAGTGTGTTCGTTATATCTATCAAATTCGCTATTCGCATGTTCGTTCTATCGAGTTTCCACTGTATTTTAAAGTGAAAAATAAGATTCGATTTGCCCGTAGGGTAATGGGCAGAATGTTGTAGTTGGACTTTATTTTGCGGAAGTTCATCGCAGTCACGGCCGTTTCTGGCTAGTCCCCAATTCGTTCATTTACTTGTTTAGAGATCGCCTTTATGTCTATACTCACAAGCGCAAAGAATTGCAGTGGCGGTTCACTTTCCTAAATGGGTTTCACAATGATGAGCTTAAGTAAGGAGCTAGTAGTGCATTGGCTGAGTGTTTGCCATTTTGTCAACATTTTTAACACATTCAGCTAACTGGTTCATTGTAGGTGTCGCAATGCTATATAGTTTATCATGGGAGGGTCTGAAGAGACAGGTGACTCGGATACAAAGGGAAGTTTAAGGGTTATGTCCCTAGAGGCTGGAACGAGTTCCCTCTATAAAAATCTAACCAATGCCGGATTTTGGGGTCTCAAGTTTTGGGCTGTAAGGGCTTGTAAGTCATGACTCATCAAAATCTAAGACAAATATTTATTTTCCTGGAGCATATGCAAACGGTCGATCCTCTGAACATCTGAAGGCATCTTCACTTCCGGTTGAATCTGATATTACGAAAATTAAGCCCCAAACAAATCTATTTGTGTAAACATCTCCAAACTGGCCAACTTGAGTAGTTTCTGGTCGTCAAAAATGGTTCCTACAAAAAACAAATAATGAAAACATTTAGAATTTTTATTAGACGAGCAATACGGAATCGATGTTCGATTTGAGTCATTTACTTTCTAAATGCGATATGATCACATCCTCAGGCTTCCCACCGGCTTCAGCAAAGATTCTAATGATTTCAAAGGGCGACTCGGGGTTTCTGCCGGGATGGAAAGTAACAGGCGCACCGGTGGATTCTTGAGCGGGCGCTACAGCCTATTCTTTTCGAAATCTAAACAATCCAAATGCAAAAAACAGTCTAACACACATAGATTTCTGAACCTCATGTAAAACTCATTCCAAAGAAAAGAAATATAAAAGAAAAGAAATTCCAATTTCTCCGATTACACTGCATTTAATATTTGCTGCTGATGTAACACGCTTTACCAATTCCTCCACCATGAGGTCATGCATTTTCTCCACAGTTATTTCCAGAGTATATCCCTTCTGTGCCCGAGCAACGTAACAACCGAAGAAACAGAATTCACGGGAAAATTCATTCTCACCTGTTCCCGCAATGATATTCACATCATTGCGCTCACTCAGGTTCTCCATAAATTTCTAATTTCTATCTATTCCATGGGTTGTGTCCAACCACCAAAACTGTTGAATCGCAGCATCTCATCCTTATCCATCCACTATCACCGCAGTGCAATCCGGATCATTCAGCTTCAAGTTGTACAAGACTCCATACCTGCGAATGTCAAACCATGATTACAGACAATACTTTTCAATACTTTTGTGCGAAAAAACCTGATTCACATACGCGTATTGCCGAAAAGTTCCAACATGTGGTAAACTAAAAGCCTTTGGACCATTCTCCGGGTATCGCATGTAAGGTGGTGATTTGCAATTAGTGCCAAAAATGGCGCCAGCAGCAGACGTGGCTGGAAGCCTACACCAGTGGCCCAAAACTAAGCCACTAAAACCGCGTTCGTTGTAGAAAATGGCGTTGGTGGCGACGACAGGAAAAATTGCACCCGTTGTGGAAATTGAAGAAATAAAGTGGTGACTGGTGGTAGTAGCAAGGATAGGATACGAAGGCAGCCCTGTTAGACAACGGCGGACAAGGTAGCGCTCGCAGCAAAAAATGGCCACCAACACAACTCATAATTTAAGCTGGCGGGAATGTGGGCACTCCAGTTAAATTCATAAGGGTTGACTCCCTGTGGTACGGTGAAGTAGACCCTTTACCGATTTACGACCGCTTTTGCTACGCTCACTGTAAGCTAGTTGCTTTCAAGTCCAGTTTAAAGTTGATGGCTGCATTTTCTCGTCCACAGCTACACCACAGCTGAAAACGCCTACAGTTGTATGCGCTGTTTTCAAGTTCCTCTTTCACTGATGCAGCCCGTGCAGTGAAAAACTGTTCGCAAAAGTAGCACAGGCCAGAAATTAGCCAACATCTGTCGGAAATCGGGAAGGCTTCTGGTACTCCGATTCTGAAGCATTGCAATGACTAGGCGCTCTTCCAATTTGGCAAATCCCTTTGTGTGACTTACCTTTGTCGATTACAACCGGGGCTCGAACGCTGACAATCTCGGACATAACGGTTCGAAGGTAGCCTGCAGTACTATTTGCCAAAATGATTCTAATTTTTGTTTCTGGGTCTTTTGGTACAGTGGCGTCGGATAATGGGGGGCTCACGGGTACATGTACCCGGCAGATAAATCCGTGGGGGGTACGGCAGTATCGTTGTACCCGGCATGATTTTTTGTATGGAGCGTTCCTGGGGGACAATATGAACAAAAATTTGAAAAACATCGGCGCCTGCGGCGCCAGTATGGCATTTATTCTTACTGGTTCAGAAAATCAGCCATGGTGTAACTGTTTTTACGCTTGTTTTAGCCTTGCTGGTTGATCATGTTGTAGATTTTACAATTTTTGGGTAATTTACCCCCAAAAACGCTCCTACCCTGCTGGTTACGCTGTCATACGGTATAGGGTTGTACCCGGCGCCCGGCATGCCAAAGTAGCTTCCGACGCCACTGTTTTGGTAGGCTAAATAACTTATTTGTATGACTGAGTAGCGCTGTTATCAAAATCAAGCTATCAATACAACAGTATCGCTGTATGAAACCCAGTTTGCCTTAACAAATGTCGGCTCCGTGCATAAATATTTGCTGGGCTACATGAATTTGAACTTTTATAAAATGAATTCTGCTTTCGTTCAGTGGTTGATCCCGAAGGTTCGACCGTAGCAATGGGATCCCTTTAAAACTGTACTGCGCCAAGTTAAAACAATTCTCAAGCCGTAGCTGCGTTGCTTATATCCATTTTTGGCTTGGCTGCTTAAAGTTTAGGTTGGATGCGTGAAGTTTTGCTTGGCTGCATGAATTGCAACTTGGCCTGCATCATTTTAAACCTGGCTGCATGTTTCAACTTGGCTGTGTTCAAATTTTATCTCTGGTGGTATCGTTCGATCACTCGAACATTGAAGAAAAATTTAGCTCTTTGGAAAATTTTATAGCCCTTAAAAGGGCCGTTGTTGGTGTCACAGCTTTTTAGGTTCCAGTTCACTTGGAGGACGTGTACTTGGCCACAGCCTTGTTCCCTCAGACATGGCGCCGCCTACGAAAACAATAAAAAAATCCCGTGAACTCAGAGTGGTGTTATTGCTACTTGCATTATTGCTGCTGCTGTTGCCGGATGATGATGACGACTTGCTTGGTGGTTTCTCAACAGCCACATCGTCCCATACGCCGCCTGGAAAATTCAATTTTTTAATTTAATTTTAAAATGAATTCTACAAACTGATTTGGAAATTTGTTTAGTCACCACTAAAACTACAAAATGTTTACCATTAGTTTTATTATTGGCAGCATTAACGGCAGCCCGGCTGGCCCAACTCAAGCTGGAGCTCCAGCTCTGTTATTAATGTTGCCTAATAGCCTTCTGGGCCATCTCCTTCTGATGCAGCTTGGCCAACTTGGCCTGCTCTTCCGCCTGGATCTCGGTCGGTCAGACTCTTGATTGGGGCTTGCTTTGCCGTTTGAGAAGCTGCCGATTGAGCCCATTTCAAACTCAGTCCACCCTTCCGCGCTGCTTGCTGCTGCTGTAACTGTTGCTGACGCTGATGTTCCTCAAGCTTTTTCTTCATCATTTGCTGCCGCATTGCTTCCTCCTGCAGCTGTTTAATTGCTTCTTCCTGCTGGATCTCGAGCAAGGATCGAATCTGCTGAGATTTTTAGCACCATTGGCTGGCTGCTGTTGCTGCCAAGCAATGCGTTCTTCATGTTATTTCTGTTGTTGCTGCTGCTGCCAGGCAAGTCTTTCTTGTTGTTCTTGCTCCCGCTGTTGTTGCTGCTGTTGAAGAAGTTTAGCTTGGAGTTCTGCAGCTTCACGTTGTTTCTGATCAGCAAGTCTTTGCTGTTCCGCACGCTGTTGTTCAAGGTGAGCTTGTTGTTCGGCTCGTTGTTGTTGCTCTAAACGCTGCTGCTCCAAGTGCCTCTGCTGTTCTAGGCTTGGTTGTTGTTCATGTTGGAGTCGTTACTGCTGCTGAAGGAGAAACTCATTTTGACGAGCCATCATTACTTTATGGCGGGCAAGTTTTTTATGTTTTAAAAGTTCTTCTTCCTGCTGCTGCTTTTGTTGTTGTAAAAGGTCCTGCTTCTAATGGATGGCAAGGGCAGGGTATAAGTATGCATTGCGAAGCCGAAAAAAACAGATTTTTTATTGAAAATTTACCTCCAAGTGCTTCCGCTTCTTCAATTCTACGAGCTTCTTCCAGTCTCTTTTTCTCTTCAGCTGCTTTTTCTTCTTCGGCGCGCCGGCGAAGACGGAGCAGTTCTTCTTCCTTTCGAGCTCTTAAAATATATTCCTTGGGGTAAACGATAGAAAAAAAAGGGTTAAAAATGCCTTGGAATAGTGGCAGAAAGAACGGCTTAAAAAACATGCAACTCGGAGGTGATTTAGAACTTGATTATGAGCTTACAGCCTTATGCTGTTGAATTTTGATGAGATGATCCCTATAGTCCCACATTGGATTGTTCATATGAGGCATCCAAGGCACCCCTTGGAGTTCCTACTGCTGCTATGGAGTCATTCCTCCAACGCCAGGCTGTTGAATTCCGCCCCAACTGGCTGGAGGTTCAGGTTGTTGTTGTTGCGATGGTTTCTGCGTGGGCATGGACGATGGCTGCTGTTGCTGTGATCTGTGTTGATGGAGGGGAGCTGACGTGGATTTATGAGGTACTTAAGATTGCTGGTGTTGAGTATTTGCCATGCTGATAAGCTGCTGCACTAAAGATTGGACGGGATCTGCGGCTGGGGCCGTTACGGGGGACTTGCGGACTACATCGACGTTCTATTTAATGCTCATGGGACTCATAAAATCACTTCGGGATTGGACATCACCTGGTTTTGGTATCTGAGCATCGAACATAATTATTGTGAGGTGAGTAAGGATGCAATGCAATAATGCATAAGAATATGAGAGACGAAGATGAAGAGCTGCTAGAACTTTTTGCTTACCTGAAGCTGACGCTGGAACACATTTTGTATCTGCTCCAATGCATTTAACAAGTCTAGCAACTCATTTCCGCCATGAGGCCAGAAATCCAGCTAGGTCAAGTGTCTTGCTATCATCGTCAAACCTGACGCCTTTGACTGGTCGTAGATTTTTT
>JAQFYD010002273.1:0-10074 GCA_034694225.1 Bourletiella hortensis
TCCGTAACATAGGCCAAGTTGCCTTTCTGTTTGTTCCTTTATTGATTTGGCAATAAACATGACCTACGGAGGGACCGTACAGTCAAGCTCGTCTCCTCAGCAATGAGCATGAACCACACGCCATCGAAGAGGAACGGAGGGGTAGCAAGATAATAGTAGTAAGATACGAACAACGAATACAAGAGAAGAGATGGGAAGAAGTAACCTATTTGTTCCTAATCTCTGCAGTAACTCCATGTAATTCACCCGTAAATTCTTCCCGGCATGCAAAATTAACACCAAGAGTGACTCCCAATCGACGTGATCGGCTTTAAAAGTTTTTTCCTGTGATTTTTAAGACCAAGGAAGCTCTAATAAATATATTATTTTGCACAAAATAACGGCTTGTGCCTGAAAATCCAGCCTCCTCATGTATGAAATTGAAACACGATCTTGATAATGTACATAATAGCATGCCTGACAAAGTCCCATCCTTGCAGTCCACAAGCATTAGCGCTAATGGACATAATCAGGTGGAAGTGCAAGGCATGGATTTCATATCCGATCGGTTCTCTTTCCCTAATATCTCTCTGTCTATCTCAATGGGTCTTTATCTCTCGCAGCCACAGACAAAAACACACAAATAAAATAATAATATTACTACTTCTGCGGCCTTCCGCAACCGCAGCAGCCATTCTCAAAAGTAAGAAGAAGCAATTCACCAGCAGTGCTCAAAGACCTACGATAACACTCAAGTATGTCGTCACCATAGCTATTTCTTTACTACTCAATCCATTTCACTATATCAAGGACGATACCGAAGGACCAGGTGAAGTCATTGGCCCAGCGTACAAAGTACAGCCAAGTAATTCGATTGATTGGGTCAGAGAGAATCCTCCCTACAATTATGGAAAATTATACCCAAAACTCACAGTTTTAGCTCCCATTAAATACCCCCTTAAGTCCCAGCGATTGCTCAGAAGCACTCGCGTCAAAGCATTTTTTCTAATGTCATGGAGGGAATAAAAGGCGGTCTTTTGGTAGGACTGAGAAAGTAAGAGCGACAGGGTTGCTGCAAGAATAGATCGGTTTTTGTTATATGTATGTAAGCATGAGCCTTTTCCATTCGGAGCGGATTTCCTTATTACATAATAACTACAGCAGACATAGCTGGAACTGAGCGGAAAGCATTCTAATAGTCAATCTATCTTTATCTATTAGGTTAAATCTGTACTACTTTTACCAATAGGAGAAATGAACCTTTGGCATTATTTTCAGTAGATTGGTTCTCTGATCCTTTGGGAAATGCTTTTTAGTATAAAATAGAAAAGAGAGGGAGAGAGAGAGAAAGATAGAGAAATCAAGGGTTCTGTATTCAGCGGAGCCCTTTTCGGGTATTCTAAAACTTTCCACCGACAAGAATAATAATGGGCACAAGGCAAGGGATTAAAAACTGTGAACTGACCTCAGTCAGGAGGAGGAGAAGAAGGAGCAAGAATGGGAAACATGGCAGAATGCAATGATAGCCGGCAGAAAAATCGGCAAATAACGAGGGCTCTGAAAACTTTCCCACTTTACTCCTATAATTCCCGCAGTAATAACAGTCCCTTAGAATCCCCCTCACTATTGTAGCCTTAACTTAAATGGATCTGCTGTAGAAATCTTGATCTTTCCATCGTCTTTTCCACTAAAACTGCTGACATACTAAGATTTTGGAATACAAAGACACAGGCAAAGAAAGAGAGAGAGAGAGAGAGAGAGAGAGCAAAAAAAGTTTCTCGTAGCGGTTTCCTTCCATCCGAAGCTCATCAGAATGGTCATGAAACATGGTTTTGATATCGGAAATGCTCCGTTTAAAGCATTTTATTTCCCACAAAAATCGCAATAAAAGCAAAATGTCTACGCAACACGCAATAAATTCCAGTGCAAACATGCAAAAGGGATGCCACCACGCGTCGTGAAACCAATGATACACGAGAGTTGACTCCTTTCTTTCTGTCTTTGGAGGAAGGAGATAAAGGGAACGTTCAGCCTCAATGGAGACAGATAAGGTTAAGCAATTGCTTTCTTTCACTCTCATTGCAAGCACATGAGTAAAGAGGAAGAAAGCTAAGCTATCCAGTACACATGTGTTGGTAGCTAGTGGTAACATTAGGGTTTGAGCTTCGATAGTAACTCTTAATATCCACCGGGACACAGTTGCACTACTGGATAAGAGAAGTTGGGCTTTACTCCCATAAAAAACTTTTCAATTGGCTACTAAATCCAGTGGCAGGTCAGACACACAATGGTCCAGCCTCAAAGTCAGTCAAATGTACGAGCACGGGAGCATGTATGTAGAGAAAATGAGGAATCGTAATATGAAAACCCATCCACACTATTACTATTACTGCTGCATAATACGATTTTCCACATGAGTTGTTCACTGTTAAATATGAAAAGTTGTGCATGTGTGTGGGGACTTTGTGGTAAAAGTAAATGCTATCCTTTAGGACAGAATTCTTCCTCATTGGCAAAAAGTTATGACTTGCAATTGGACCAGAGGCAGGCTTATCTTAGAAAAAAAATAAAAGTAATAACGGCAAGTAGTTGTGCCAGCAGTGTGTCAAGTCTTGTGACTTCTCTAGCTCTTTCGTCTCATAAAAAATTAGCTTACTCTCTTCTCTTAACCTTCTGTAGCATCATTCATGAAAATCTGACGGCTCAGTCTTCTCGTATCAATTTCTTGATGGCTATAAGTGATGCGTATGAAGAAGAAAGGGGACTGAAATGAAAAATTAATTATATTTTCTTCTGAAACGAAATGAAGCTCCACATCGTCCGTCTTCCCCTCTCTCGTCCTATCCCACTCCCGCCACATTAGAATGAACATTGAATAAATCGGCAAAGTTTTAGGCTGCAAAAGCATGTGAAGCTTATTTAACTTCCAGTGAAACAAATATAAGGCTATCAAGGAGGGAATTGGGCAGCATGGAATGAGGGAAAGCCTTTCAAGATGGTCCGCCAGGAAAAACTTGCCGGTAATTTTTCCTCACTGCAAAATAAGGCTACAGTTTTATAACTCTAAAAAGTCCAGAGGGATAAGAGAGTTATACTACTTAAGAAAGGAATTTTTTACAACCTCTCATTCTACCCTCCCTAATCCATCTTAATCCGGACATTTTTCACAGCGACATTCACTCCATTTTAGTACATATTTCATTCCCAAAACGCTCATAGAGTTTGGCTCATTTTCCTTTCATTTACAGGCTTTGTTCAGAAGCAATTCTCAAAACAATAAGAGCTGACACTTACCGGTTGCAATAGTTTGTACAATATGCCCCGTCGAACAGAGATGGATGTGGAAATCCCTCTTCAAAGAACACTAACAATCCAAGTCACTAAAACAGTAATACTTTTGTCGACAGAATTGACGTTTATTCATGTGGGCTGTAGTGTAGTGACAGGTTGATGGAACAAGAGAAGCCAAGAACGGGATGACCTGGGGAGAAAGTGATGGGATGATGATGACGATTGCGATAGTGTGAGATTCAGGCGGAGGGAGCAAGAGAGCTGTGAACTGTGCGATGTAATGATGATGACTGGAAGGACGGTTATGTGCGGGAGAAATGGGAAGAACAACACTTTTAAACTCCTGGGTTAACATAGAACGGCCTAGAGTGACAGTGAAAGTTAAATAAAACGTAACCAACACGGAACCCTCAGACTCCTGTGGGAATCATTTCGGTAGGATGTGCGCCTGCCGTGTGCCTTTGTGCCCAACCCGCTCTTTACGGCCAAGCTTTCCCATAAACACACACACATCACACTCATACAACTAGGAGGCAGACAGACAACCCCTCTATCCTTTCTATGCTTTCTGAGCGAGCAAATATCAAACGAATACAAATAATAGCTACATGGAAATCGCATAGGAGCAGGGGCAATAATAATGATCTTCTATCGAATCTGTCTTCCCTCTTGTGTATTACTTCCGATCGCAAATCGTATCATTGCCTTCATCAGACCTGAACATCTTATCACTACATTCAATACAATTTATGCAAGGCTACCGGAACGGTAGAATGAATAGTAGTATTAGCATCGGCAGTGATGGAAGAAAACCATTTATTTTGTATGCAAGGGAACACAAGCAGAAGAAAGTAAGATTGCCTCAGTTATAGTTCCTTCCAAAAGCTTCAAAATCTTATAGTGCAACCAGCACAACCATTTAGCATTAAGGATTCGTTTTCCGAGCTCATAAAATCCCCAAAAGTACCTTATTGTAGTTTTCAGTTTTTATAGATATGAATACGTAAAGTTATGTATATCTTTACCCAAGCATCCTCATTTTAAGGAACGATTCACCGCGTAATCCACCTTTCTGAGGTGCATTCCATTCAGCAAGGTGCAACATACAAAGGGGACAAAATAGGCTGATTTGAAAACCTAGAATACTGAAGAGATTGGCAAATTATGTTTATCTACCTGCATCCTTATTGAACTGGAAAAACCTATATATTTTCGTGAATTTAGAATTACAGCCTAAGCTGCACTCATAACAAGAGTATGTTACCCGAGAGCGATCAATCCAAACAGGAATCTTCTTAGAATTTACGAGGAAGAGCTTCAAAAGAACCAGTTGGAGCTAACTGATTCGAGGAAAATATGAAATATAAGTCGGTTTTGACCTTAGAAGACGTCTTTCTCATTGGTGAAGCCTTCACATGTTGCAGGGTCAATAATAGTGATAGGCTTAACCTTGGGTTGTAGGTGTACGCTTCGTTTTCTTACTCCACGCTAAGCTGGCCCTTTCCCGGTTACAACTGCAGAGGGTATACCCATTATGGCAACTCCAAAAATTGCAAGTGAAAAACGAAAGTTGTGGTCTGGGCGCTTTCCGTATTATTTTTGCTTGTCACAGACAAGAGCAATAAACAAGACCAAAGACCCTCAGCTCTGGTGCATCAAGACAGTTGCCCCAACATTTGTGATGGTCGTTACTACTGTAGTTTACATTCGAGTTTCATAACCTTTTGTTTGTGTAATAAGATTAAGTTTATCAGTATAAAGTGATCACACATGTAAACGATGGCACAGAGTTATACAAAGCTGCAGGAATCACTCTAAATCTAAACGCTTTGATTCGGCACTCATAACTCAACAAATCGGCCAATGAGGTACTAGCTCTACATGTTGGGTATTATCCTTGTGGTGAAGGCTCGAAGGCAGCATCACTTACTTGTCCCAAATCTTGAGTGAAAGCAGTCGCTTATCAAGAAATGAATTTGATTATGCATACTATTTCGAGTTTCATTATACTAAATTGACTGCGTTTTAAGTTGATTGCAACGCAGCGATAACCAGCCGTCCAACTTTTTTCCCCGTGAGGCATGTAGCTCAGCACTTGCAATGCTCGTTGTGCAGTTTCAAGGGTGTCAGATAAATGGCAGAGTTACAATGAATGTGTATATTATGAAAAGGGAAATTTATGTAATGGAGTATTTGATCAATTGGGGTGGGTCATTCAAGAGAAAATTCCGCACTTTGTCTGTCTAATATATTCTCTCGTCCCTCTCGGCTTTCCCGTCTGTGTCTGCTGCAGACATACGAGACCTCCTCCAACGTGCCTACAAAAATCTGCAAAATTAAATCCCCTTCTATTCTCTGCATGCTCATTTATGTTTGTTATTGTAATGGCACTTATTGCGAAAGTAATTTTGTAAAAGATGCGTCCAGGAATTTGATTTGTCATAGAATACACCACATTTTGATCCATTATCAGTTTGCAGAAAGGGTTTAAAAGACTAATAGACAGGAAAAACGTACAGAAGGGTTAAGCACTTAATGCGGTAAATTATTTAACATGTAAAAAATACCGTCAAAGCATATAATGACTATTATTATTAACATTTAAGTAAAGAAACATTGAGCGTTGACGCGAAATGCAACTCATGTGTTTGGAAATTTGAAAGAAATAATAACTTTGCAAATTCGCTGAATATCGATGTTGGGCATTTATAACAGTATTGAACATCGCCAAATGTAGCAGGAAAAAGGCAAAACTCTTCAGAAACTTTCGAGGACGCCAACACCACCTGGGAAACGATCTGGCTGACACTAAGCTCCCAGCAGAAAGAAAGCTGTGCGAATTCCAGAGAATTCGCTTTCACAAAATGCAAACACTTATAGCGAGGGGAAGTAGATCGATGGCTAAGCCTCTGAATCGATACAAGGCGGAGCAAGACTTTCTTTACTCCCATACATCCTCTACGGGATGACGGGGAAAGTTCCCTTTCTTTGGAACATTGCGCGTAGTATAGGCGAACAATAGTGAGAGTGAGAATACTTTCTTTTGCCAGAATGGGCCCTTCAGTACATAATTTGGCTACAACATAATTGTTCGTCCTTTCAAAATAGCTGCCTTATTTGGTGTCGTTTTTAAGTGTGTTTTAAATTGTTGGTCGGGGGCATACGCATAAGCAACTTGAAACATTTTAATCCTCCAAGATGAGGTCAGGACACTGTGGGATTGGGAATCCACGCGGAGCCGTTTATCTGATCGCCATCCTTGACATTGTAAGTAAGAAGATATCGTCCTATTTGTTATTTACCTTTGCAATCATTTATATGGCAGACTTAGTTGGAACTAACACCATTATCTTGTATAAACTTCCGAGGCTCAAATGTACAAACAAAAGTTAATACTTGATTTGAATCTGATATTCATGTTACTGTTTTAATGTAGACCCTCAGCCTGATACTTCTGTTGTTGAGCATTGTGGCATTGGGGGATCTGAAGAAGGTATCAGCCTTACTAGATAGAGAGCCCACGTATGACCTGACGGACCCTTTTGACGAGCCGAGGAGTGAGATATTCAATGCAGCCGGTCGTCATGAGAATGACAGTAAGTAAATGAGTCTTTTCCACTAGTTTTCGGGTTTGATCGCACATCGCAATTGCATTCAACTTAAGTCATTGGATTTTTCTGCTTAGACCTTCACAGTCTTATCGTACTGTTCCTTGTAAACATACTGGTAACCTTAGCCTTGGCCATAGGCCTGTTCGTGGGCGTTCAGAAGGTAAGCAAAGGATTAATTTGAGGAACCTTGCTCGCTAACTCACATTAAATGATGGTCCGTTCAGTGAATTTGTCTTATTCATTTATAAGGATGTGGACTGCCCCATCAAGTCCTGGATGATCTACGCTTGCACGCTTACGCTGCTGGGATCTATATCGCTAATAGTGATAACCGTAGCAACGGGACAAGCCCTGTATCTGCTCTTTTCTATACTCACTCTTATACGTGCTTACGAAATCTGGGTGGTGTTTGACTACCTCAAAGGGTCCCGATTCTTCTTCAGCCCAACCCTTCTCAGCCGCTCAGGAAGCGCTGAACGGCTCCACAATGTTTAGTAGTGCCCTTCTAGTAAAATTTGCGACGACCACAATACTATGATCTGAAGCTTGGCTTGAAGCCCGACCTGTTTAGAAAAGGATGACAACTTTTCGCTTCAAAATATTACTCACTTCATCGCACAATCTGCATCACGACATTGCTGAATGGCTTTGAATCAAGCTAGTCTCATCCATGCCAACAACGCAATCACCGCTTACGCAATCTCACCTGCTCCAGAGGATTTGCTGTCCTATTATTCTTGTCGTTTTTTAAACTATTCTAAATATTGTTATTATATTCTGAAGAGATATAGCAAAATACATAGCATCTACCTGAATCAAAGTAAACTGTTGTGTAACGCACAATCAAATTTAAGAAACGCAGTATAAATTACAACAGTGAGTTTGTGTAATTACTGCATTAATAATTAAAATGTGAGAGAACCCCTTCAGTACACTGATTTCCAGCTTAATTTTGATGAGGAACAGTTACATTTTAAGAAGGTGATTTTCGACCGAATTAGTCAAAGTAATTTATTTATTCTGTGCATTAATTTCTTGCCTATCCCGCCGGCATGCACTACGTAAATAAAAAAATCGTTTTTTCACTCGCATACCGAAGCGAGGAATCTCGTATAAAAACTATGCGTGTTAGCGACAATTACAGATAAAGATTTAAAAATTTAGTTAGTTACGTTGACAATAATCATTATGAACAAGCTCGTAAATCCTAAAGGAGAAACAGTTACGCTTCCGAAATAGTCTTGCACAACCGCTTGTTGTGATTTGGTGAAGATGAATTTTCTTTACCACGTATCCAGCTTGAATTCTTGACCTCAGTTATCAGCGGACGGTGTTGTCTTTTAGAGGCTAGAATCTGAAAGCAATATAGGACAATTTAGTTACATGATTTTCTAAAAATGTTCCACCATGTACGGCTTTAAAACATGAACAGACCGCTTCGAGAAACAATCGCAGAGCAGATTTGCACTTAGGAGACTTCTTTAACAGGCCTTCCTTCTGAGCTCGATCCATTTGACATAAGGCCCTCTCCTCTTCTTCCTCACTGTAAGAGAAGTCGTCCAGCCATAATTTCGGGAAAAAGGGATGACGGCGAAACTGCATTTCAAAGGCGATGCAACCCAAAGCCCAGACGTCAGCCTTACTCCAACAAGTATAGCATTGATTTTTCAATCCACCCCAAACTTGACAATTACAATATGATCTATTCCTAAAATGGCTCGCCACTGATGACCCGTGTCATTTATTACCGTAGAATCAAAGCCTTTCCCATGAAGCATTTCTGGAGGACGATAGACAGCAGTTCCGCCATTGTGACGTTTCAGTACCGTACGCATTCCCTCCATTTTCACAGCACAGCCAAAATCACTGATCTTCGCGACGTCATGCGACACCAAGACATTTTCAGGTTTCAAGTCCATGTGTATCAGCCCCATTTTAGTATGAACATGTAACAAACCCTCAACTATGTGAACTGTGTAGCGCCTAGCCCTGCAACATTGTCCAAAAGCAAATTCATCAAATTCAATCAAATAATGACTGCCGAAATTCGAACCCATTATCTTTAAAATTACTTTTGAAAACTTCACTACATACTCCAACACATTCAGCTTTGTTTGTCTAACAAGCTCATGCTCTAGCTTCCACATATAAATCAGCCGAAATTATATGAAGCGCTACTTCAAATAAACAAAAAAAGCCTTCAGACGTACACTTCATTCGTTAGTTTTTCCGACGTCGAGGACATCACTTCATACAAGTTTCCTTTCTCACAGTATTCCAGCACCAAATTCGTGGTAAGTTCCGTCCGAAAGCTACCATAGCAACGTACAATGTTCGCATGGGACAGGTTCGACAGTATGTTGGATTCCAATTCTAATTCCTCTTCCGTATCATCCGCTCCCATTTTTTGATGCTTCAGAGCGTACAGATGTCCACTACGTTTATCCCTGACTTTGTACACATTAGCAAACCCTCCTTTACCTAAATGTTCTTCTATATCCAAATCTTCCAAAGTCCAAGCTGTCCACGGCCTTCGTCCAACCCAACAATTCCGTTTTTCCAAACGCCCATAACCCAGCTGCTTCAGATTCTCTGTAGTGCTGCTCTCCTGTCTTTCGCAAAAAGGTGCCTTCCTTAGCACAGTTACACTTACAGATGCCTGCCTTTTCCGGCCATGTTTGATTCTGTTTTCCGCCATCGTTTAAGTGGTTGACGATGGCCTGGTTCGACTCGCCTGTCCAGAAGTAGAAAACAAAGTAAAAATAATGAATGCAGTTGCATTAAACTGAACAATCTGCCTTTTTCTTCTCCAGTTCCTTGCTCCAATCCTGTTTTACAATCTGCTGCTATTTTCCCTTCGTCTACAAGCTTTTCATTCCAGATTTTACAAACAAAAAATACCTTCTTCCTCGGTAAAAGAAAAAAAACGAAAAAAAAAACGACCCCCAAGCGAAACAGAGTAAAACAATGAGAAAACAGGAGAAAACAGAAGAAAATGGCCGCCCCCGATTGACGCCAGCAGCGCGGTGTCTGACCTCAGACTGCGGATCTCCGAAACCCTTGGCCTAGTCCCTCTGGAGAAGCGGAAGAGCGCAGGCGCTAGCAAGCCATTGTTCATACAGGGTGATTCAGAATGATAGACACAACTTATTTCTGAAATAACTTCAAAAATCGTTCGAATTTCGAAATCATG
>JAQFYD010002274.1:0-10073 GCA_034694225.1 Bourletiella hortensis
CCGTAAAATGGCTCGCGGAAGTAGTTAAATGAATCTTTAAACGGAGGCCCCATCAAAGCCCTATGAATTTTCAAGTAATGGCTGCTACCGATTGAACCTCCTTTTAACACAATGCAAAATGCCGCCCACTTAGCAAAAGCGTCCTCTGCGAATACTTTCCTGCCATAGCTTTAGCACAGGAACAATTGAGACTCGTTTGACCAAATACTTTGCCGTTTGACCGCTTTCGCGGAAGAAATGAGGCCAATTGCTAAGAACAAAGCCGGCTGGAAAATAGTAATAATAAAGGGATGAGAATGAGCGGGATAGCACTTACTTGATAGGAACTTAAACATCCGAATAGAAACCCCGTGGATCTTGATTTACTATCATTTAAACCTTCTAGCACTCTCTCACTTATACAATACTGTTCACGAAAGTCTTCCCTTGAGATTCGGCCCGTATTAATTCGTTGTTGCTGTCGTAATTGACGTAACATAACTACTTCATCATCTGACACATAACCACCAACAACATTTGCATTCCCTCCTCCTCCACCGCCGGAATGATGATGAGGATTGTGATATAAATCCGCCTGGGTTCCAACAGCCGCGTGAGAGCTGGAATCCTGGACACCGCTGCTATGTTCTGTTACAATAAATAAATAAATATCCACACACTTTACTATCAGCAGCTCTTTCTTCCTTGTTCCTTATCTTCACCAAACTTTGCCCCCTCGTAGGTCGTCGGTAACAATAATGTAAACGGGAAAGTAATCAAAGGCCACAACAAAGGCTGAACAATGTTGGTTGTTTTAAAAACAGGGCAAATTAAGGAGTTACAATACTACGGAACAGGGACAGAGGAAAATAGTACAGCGGATGCGATCCGAGCCAGACACACACAAAACTAAAGTAACATGAATTGCATTGGAACATCTTTCTCTGCAACCAAGACGCGCTATGGTGTTCTTGGGATTTATAAATAGAAAAATTAAAGCCCGACGTATTTTTTTGCTTCATAAACCAGCCAGTGCTACTACTACTGTATAATATGCAACCCCTTTTGCTTAACTTACCTCGACTGTACTCCATTATGGTGCAGATTTTATGTAGGACACACACACACCACAAACTCTCAACACTCTCACAAATACACAACAACTTCTTCCTGCTCTTCTTTCACATATAAATTTCTTGGATCCAGTTGCACTAACAGTGATAGACAAGACGCCGACAGAGACGGTCGTCCTTCCATATAAAATTCACGTAATTATGACATGGTCGTTGATGTTTTGTTGTTGCTTTTGCAGTTAAAACAAAATGTTGTTCCGAAACGATACAAGTAATGCTAGAAATGAACGGAAAAAACTGAAGGATATAAAAGTAACTAAAAAGTATAAAAAATGGAGGTTTTGGCCAACGCTTTTAGTTTAATTCTAAGGCCTTGTGGGGACTGCTATGAAAGAGTGAATAGTGAAGGGATGTGTGTGTCCTCAATTGTCGAAAGTTAAGACTTGTGGATCCGCTCGTCGTCACCGTATTTCCATGATGATGATGATGATGATCTCCGGACATGCCTTTCCGTTAGAACCCGACTAGGTGGGAATTCTCCTGTGCTGGTGACTTTTGTGGGTACAAGAGATGAGAAGAGGGAGAGAGTAGTAGAAGCAGTAGCCTGAGTTGCAAAAGCGGAGAGAGGTTCTCTATGTGTGTATTCGGTGTGTCGGTAAAAGATGTAAGGGAGAAATAGAGAGAGAGAGATGCAGAGTGGATGCTGTTACTCAATCCCTATACTTACTCACTCCTCCTATATATTTCTGCCCCTGGACTTTTGAAAATGGAGACGACTTTTGCTGGAGAGGAGTAAAAAACTTAAAAATAATTTCAAGTGAACTCTCTTTCCAGCTCTCATCACACCGGAGGAGAGCACTGCTATGAAGCAGACGAAGATGACAGCAGCGAAAAGAACAAAATTTTTGAGCTCTTTTTTCAAAACGAGCCCCACAGCGAAGGGATAACGCTTGCGTGGATCAATAAATTTCGAGTTAAACCCCTTTTGTATTATTATTTATTTTTCCTCCCGCTTCCGCAGATTTTTTTAGACAGTCTTATAGCTTTTTTATTTTTCTTTGCATACGAAAAGAAGCAGAAGGGTACTGAATCTTTTATGCATCACGCAATTGATCAAGTGGGATTAATATGATTCCGGTAGATTTAATTCAATTTTTTTTATCTCTGTACTCCATCCCATGCAATTCTACTCTTGTTCATGTTGTAATAGTATGCTATATGCTATCCATACCACAGGTCTTTCCATAATGTATTATTTCAAAGAAGGAGGAAGTAAGTGGAGCCTTTCTCATTGGGATATATAGCAGTGCAGAGCACCTATCTATAACATACGAAAGCTCCGTCCGAATGGATGGAAGAGGAACATCTCCCAGGATGAGTTGAGTGAGCCTGGCAGCAGCAGAAGTGTAGTGTAGTAGGAGATGACGAAGACTTTACTCATCTCTCGGAACCGGAACCCCCGAAACTCCGAGCGGATACGAATTCTCCGGGAATTCTCTCCTGGCTCAAGGAAAAACTATAGAAGAAGAGTCAATGCTTTCTACGCACAGGCCAGCATGCCATCCCATCATAGTAGCTTGCATGTATAACAGATACAAAGAAAAAAAGTTTTTCGTCTATGGATTTATCATAGACTTTGAGCCAGTCTCTTCGCTAGCCCAGTTTCTATACTACTGCCCGGGTCCTACTCTACTAGAATACTAATGTCATCTTTCAGACCAGCAGTAGGAGCAGCAAGCAGAAACAAACTCTTTTCTATTATGCAGCAGACTTGTATGCAGAACGAGATCTGTGTCCCAAATATATTGTGAGACCCACGCAGCCTAACTTTCCCCATGCTTTAGCCTTTGTTACGAAACTCGTATGGAAGTAAACGCAACCTGAAACGGCGAAATCCTTGGTCATGCCGCGAACTTTGAACAAAATGTAGGGAAAACTTACGATTTTGAGTTGTGGAAAAGGATTGCAATAACCGAAAGTTTTGTTTCTTGGTTAATAGACGGCTGACAAATGTTGGAATAGTTTTGTTAGCTAATTTTATTGCTGAGGAACTGGATTTGGTAGGTCACGTCAAGGCCTTGGCGAAGGAACTGAGTTTTTTAAGAAGAAACAAACACGTGGTGGTGGTGGACGGCGGACACAATGAGGAACATTAAGGTAATTTGCGTTTCTGTTGTTTATGATTGTAATGGGAAGGAGATTGATATGGAAATTGTTAATTTGTGTTTTTTGGTAATTTTTGTGCAGGAGGCGATGTCATTGAAGAGGTTTATGATGCGGCAGGAGGTGCTCAAGTTGTACAAACAGTCTTTAAGGTATGGACAAAGTGTGATTGATGCGATGGTTTGATGGATACGGAATGGAATTTTGCAGGATAATTAAGCGATTTGTAATTTGTTTCCAGGCTGGAGAAACACCTACAGGCGGCGAATGAAGAATCATTAAAAGAGTTACGACATGAATGGCGAACGTGGGTCAGATCTGAATTTCGGCTAAGGAAGGATTTTGTTGATGAGGCTGTAATACAGAACTTAATTGTTATTGGGAGGAGGCAGTTGGGAGAATTGGAGCGAACGATGAGAATAGCGAATGGATAATTTTGTGTAGAATTTTAGGTTACGAAATTGATTTGTTCTAGTATGTCGGTTGCCTTAAACGTGATAAAAGCAGTAGTACGTCGCTGTATGAATGCAGAACTTCCCAACTGGGGAATGATGCCTGATCGTTTTTTAGAATAAATATTAATTTATCTCTGTACGTACTCTCTTATCGAACATCCCGCCATGGGCATGAAAGGTCGGCAGTTTGATGTCGGAAACAGTCTGGAACATTCACTAACATGAAGATTGAACCAGTTCTCATAGAAATGGTATAACTTACTTTTTAACTATCTCTGCAATTAATTTTCCCTGAAGGTCATCGGACGGTTTAGATTCTAGTTCTTCTAGCTGTCGGAGCACAGAAAGCACTTCCTTGCTATGTTCAGCGAGGGACCTACCGTAATCAAGTGATACGCGCGGAGTAGCGTATGCAATTGCTTGCTCAATATAAGGCAATAGAAGATTCAGTTCACTAGGGTCCCAGGACAAAAACAAGACTTTAAGAACCTTTTCTGAGTCATGCCGAAAAGCTATTCCTAGAACTGTCAGCCACAAAAGATGTTCGCTGGAAAACCCCGTTGACACAAGCATTTTCGTGTGCCCAGAAAGTTCTTCCAGAAATGAATTGGATGATAAAAGCTTGTGGACACAGTCCGACGGGTAACCAACGATAAGCAGAAAATCTGCAAGTGACATAAAAATGCTCATGGTTTACCCACATAGTTAAAGTTTTCTCACACTAAAGTGTGAACTAAGTAACCTCGGAATCCATCGTAGATCTCCACAACCAAACGATTTGCCCTTGTGCATCTTCTAAGCGTATCTGTAGCATGGTTCACAACAAATTCCATATTTTCATCTCGAAAGAGACGCTCGCAGGCTTTGATCCGAAAGGTAATCTGAAAGAAATTGTTACGACTTATAAGTAGTGACATATGTGAAACTCTTTACAAGCTACTTATTCATTGCAGAGAAACTACGCTAGTTTATATTATATTTAATCATGTCATCATATGATAAGTACCGCCATAATATGCCAGTAGCCATCCAAGAGCTCATCGTCATCTCCACAGTACTCGTAGGCCCGGTGAACTAAGCACTTCACGAAATCCTCCACTGAGTTCAACTTTTCACTTGGATCGGTAACCTTCACAGAACAAACATTAGTAAGGTAGAAACACGTCGTCCCATTTTATATAATTACAATTCAGTAGCTATATGAATAATGAATACCTTTTGAAGGACTCGATAGACCTTAAACATGCAGTCGCCTATTATTTTTGGGAAGAATTTCCAATCTTGTCCATCCTGCTGATTGTGTAAGTCAATAATCCCTTTCACCCAGGCATTGACTTCTCCAAAGTAGTCCTAGGATGATAAAATCACACCCCTAGAGTCTCAAAATTCTTCAAATTTCCTGGGAACAATTAGTTGCAGTTAAATACCTTCGGCAAAGAGGTTAGCTCCGAGCCTTCACAGCCCTCAAATAACATTTGGATGAATATGTGTGTTGCACAATGCTGAATTATGTAACTTCCGCACTCGGGACCAATGCAGTCTTTAGCTATACCAACGACAGACCAATGGTATTCCATTGGGTCTGTTTCTGGGTCTTGCTTCTCTCTTTTATAATTTGCGTATAATTGGATAAGAACGAGCAGATTATCTGTTTCTGGCGTCTTTTCTCCATCTTTGTCCAAGTACTCTATGAAACTTGATAAATTATCACCGTCATAGGCCCTCACAGCAAATGCTGCACTAATTTGCTTCAATTTCTCATCAACAGTCATGCGTTTCTCCACTATTACATTTAAATGCTCCACACAGCCGGGGTAAATTAAAGTCCCACTATGGTCGACGCAACGGTACAAAGCCCGGGCGAACCCCAATAATTGGGGCTCATCCTGACGTTGTGCGAAACGCTGAATGAGGCGATGAACACGGTAGTACTTTGGATCATTTGTGTCCATTCCTTTGATCGGAATGGGGATAAGTATTGATAGCTGAACGAGCTTCCTAAGTGCTTTGTTAAATATATGTGATCCGTCTCGGAATGTAGTCCAATACTTTTCGTCTTCGATAGGACAATCTGTGAGACATAGCCATCTGAGTTCATCTTTTTTCACGACTTCGGGGTTAACGTAAGCAAGGAGACGCAGTATGCTGAGCATTGCATTTGAGTGCAGACCCTTCTCGATTCGTTTTACCGTCAGTTGCCACAAGGCATTTAGCGTCTTCGTATACGGAGTCCCTGCTGCTGGTACTTCCGGTTCAGCCTCAGTAAATTCTACAGAAAGCTCCCGAACCTGCTTCATGTAGTAGTCAAGGCTTCCTTCGAAGTCCTCAAATAAAGTGTCACGAAAGTATGAAGCAGAAATCACGATTCCCAATGGATGACAATCAATCAAGGTAGCAAGCTCCGTCAATGGTCCCTTTACTTGAGAAAATTGCTCTTCACTCAAATTGAGGAATTGCCTGTCCCTAAATATCTCTATGGCTTCCTTTAAAGTTAGCTCGTCAAGTCGCAAGTCCTTATAGCCGCTTATTGGTTCACTTGCTGTCATAACAATTAGGGGTGGATTCACAAGTGACTGATCTTTGGGCAAAAAGCCATGGATCTCGCTCTTCTTGTCGGTCACGTTGTCAAAGATGAAGAGACAGTTGGGTCCACAATATTTGGACACATGCTCGTAAACTTTCCTAACGTTGTCCTCCGGTCCGACGTAGCTGTTCCATTCAACTTTGAGCACGTCCGCAATGGCCGCAAAGCTTTGCCCAATCCTTGTCGGAGATTCGGCATCAATCCAACCAATATTTGGGTACTCGGAAGAATATACTTCAGCAAATCGTCGCATAAGCTCACTCTTTCCCATCCCAGGAATTCCATGGATTACAAGAATTCGTTCATGGAATATTTTCTTGTATAACAACCCTTCAGGCCCTGTCAGAATTGTATTGATTTGTGACAAGATTTCGGCCCTGCCTTTGAAAAATGCACACGCATGGCCCACACTCTTAAAGGATGTAATAGGAGAGGGATACCTACTGGGACGGGGTGACACTATCGTTGTCACAGCGTTAGCTTCGATACTAGAAGCACGTATTCCTATAGCTTCACGAGGAACCCTGCAATGTAAATCAGATCTTTTCATCCGTTGTGGCAAAATATGAAATGAATGTTGATCGGCACTTACACCTGTGTGTTCCCCATTTTCAACTAGATACGAAAGATTGAGTAGTCAAATTTATGATGATGTAAGTAACTTGATTGAATTAATTTCGATAATGGTCAGAGTCTTAATCCAGTTCAATTGCATCGCGTTTCATGGTTATGCGGAGAAAAGTTTCACACGTTTGGGACTCTTTAAAGCACGGAGATGAATTTATCAGAGGCTTATGAATAATTGCGGTTTTGATAGCCCACAGCTTCACGAATCAATATTTGAGCTCATGCCTTGAAAACTTGATTATTCCTTTGCTGTACTATATAATGCATTGCAATGCTTTTCAACTCTCAGAACTCTAAATTGGAATCTTGAACTTGGACGCTTGGCGACTGAGCACTCACAGCACAGAATTTGTGACTGCATGTCCATAGAATGATCATTGCTGCTGAAAGTGTGAACGGTTAGGCTGGTTCACCACTGTTATCCCCTCACAGTACACTGACGGCCCCCACTTGACTGTGTATTTCTTACGATATCCGAACTGGTCCTACTCATAGCGCATAAATGCTCTAGAATATAGTACATGTGGCATAACGTTGGATTTTCTGTACTTAATCAGGTTAAATGCCATATCCTATCTGCAATACAAGCATCCTAACTCCCAGGCGAATGAAAAACCCTTTGCAATGGAACATACATCTCTGTGCATGTCACTGTTATAGGCGAGGCAAGTAATGCCATTGTAATTACTAATGCCTAACTTGACTGAGTTATAAACCGTTCTTGTCGTATGTACAACTATCTTCTATGAACCTACAGACAAGATTTGCCATACATTGTTGCTGCCACATACTGTACCCTTACAAGCTGGCATTATTTCTCCTTTTCCTTGAATGCCAGAGATACTAACGTATTGTGCTCTGTTCATCTGTTCACTCATTGGAATTAGTGAAACTGTCTTATATAATGGAAGCATTGTGGACTCGCTAGAGATAAAGTGGCAAACTGTGTGACGGGGTTCTTGTTTAATGAACAGATGACGGAATCACCGTCAGATCAGTTTCTCCGCGTTGGAAAATTTTGTACACAGGCCATGCACAGCGCTGTGCCGGAATTTTGTACTCAAAAGTGGCCGATTTTTGTGTCCAAAATTCCGGCAGAGCATACTTATCCTGACCGTGTTACATAGCTAGAGAAACAGGAACGGCCGTGTCCAAAATTTTGGACAGCGGCTCATACGGCATTCTTACTGTGTGTCCAAACGTTTGGACAGAGAAGAGGTGCACGGCTTATCATGCATAACATTTTCTGTCCAGGCTTTTGGACAGCGTGTACACTTTTCTGTGCAAGAAAAATCTTGTACTGAATCTGTACACAATATTTCCCAACGGGTCTGGCCTCAATCAGTTATTGCAGCGATATCCTGTATTAAAAAATGATTTCTTCGTTTCCGAATGTTCACAGCGCTTGTACATGCATGCTTAAGTTGAGCCAGTTCAACTCATCAGATCTGTTATAGTGATACAGCTACAAGTAAAACCCCGTCAACGGAATCTAATAAATTGTTAAAAGCATGAAAGCTCAGATTGCAAATATTTGATGGCTGTAGAAATCAGTCACACTTTAGCTTTCATCGGCCCTGCATATTCACTCTACGTAAAGGATTTTGTTGATGAGGCTGCAATGTAGAATTTAATTGTTACGGGGAGGAGGCAGTTGGAAGAATTGGAGAGAAAGATTAGAAAAGCCAATGAATAATTTTGTGCAGAACTTAAGGATACAAAATTTGCATCTTTTAGTGGTCGTTTAAAAGTTGCCTCCAAATTTAATGAGAAGTAGTGAGTTGCAATATAAGTATAAATATTCCGAACTCGGGAATAATGTCAGGTCGTTTTCTAGAAAAGATATTAAACTAGAGATAGATATTGATGCGTAAAATAATTATGTTATGCAATGGAAACTGTGAGGCTGTCATGTTACGCACGTAGCAATTAAGATAGCAGCAGAATTTCATGTGGATTACAGTAAATCATGTGTGATGAAGTGGTAGCTTTGCGTGTAACTGAGGACCTAACGACAGAGGATTCTTAATAGCTTCGAGCTACGCCCTGTGGATGATGTCCCATAGAGACTTACAATGGTATCTGTGCGTTTCTTTAATTGCAAACATGGCGGTTATCAAAGAGTTGATTAATTATTGCCCGCATGTACAACTGCCTACATGTGAACTACAACGCCTGCTACAGTGCCTACTGTACAATGCCCGACTGAATCCCAAGTGCTGCTCATCTTCACGTCGTGCAAACCGCTGAATCATCCGACGAACACCGTAGCTTCACGGATTACCTCGGGCTATTTCCGCGGTCTGGACTGGAATGAGTATTGACAGTTTAATGAGTTGTGCAAACGCAGCGTCAAATAGATGCGAGCCACCCTCGCGGAAGGCAGTTCAATGCTTTTCGTCTTCGAAGGGACAATCCGTGAGACAGCCACTTCAGCTCACTTTTGTCAATATTTCAGGATTAACGTAAGCCAGGACACGTAGTATTCTTAACACAGCATTTGAGTTCGTATCCTTCACGATTCGTCCTATCGCCAGTTGCCACAAGGCATTTAGAGTCTTCGTATACGGTGCCGCTGTTCCTAGTGTTACTTCCGGTTCAGCCTTAGTAAATACTTCCGAAAGCGCACTAATCTGCTATATGTAGCCGTAGAGCCTTTTTTGAGGTTTTCAGTGCCGTTTTCAAAAACGTACGAAGCAGAATTCCCAATGGATGATGTCCAAGCAGGGAAGCAAGCTCCATCAATGGCTGCTTTGGCTGAGAAATTTGCTCTTAATTCAAATTGAGAAATTTGCTGACCCTGAGTATATCAATGGCTTCTTCTGAAGTTAGTTCCTCAAGCCTTAGGTCCTTGTGCCCTCGTATTGGCATGTCAGCTAAGGTCTTGCTTTCCCCAATAGTTGCAGGAGATTCGGCATTAATCCAAAAAATATTTGGGTAGTCGCAGGCTGGAGGAATACACGTGGGCAAATCATCGCATAAGCTCACTCTTTCCTATCCCAGCAATCCCGTGGATTAGTGTAATTCTCTTATGGAATATTTTCTTGTGTCAATCCTTCAGGTCCGGTCAAAATTCTATTAACTCTAGACAAGGTGCAAGCCCCCCATTGTCAATCAAATATGGAAATCCGAAAAATCGGCTGCAACACAAACGGACTGAGATGGCGTTTGGGAGGAGACCTGGAAACGATT
>JAQFYD010002275.1:0-10071 GCA_034694225.1 Bourletiella hortensis
TGGCAACCCATCCGTCTTCCTTCCTCCTACTGCACAACGACAATTAGCAAATATATGCACGGGTAATCAGAATTTTCCAAGTAGGCGTATCATGAACATGCTACAAGTAAAGCTTCAGGTAGTATGATTTGGAGCCGGCCAAAATATGAGAAATTCAGTGGCCCTGCCCTTGGGTGTCTCTAATAATAATAAGCGTACCAATTTTGTGGAGACCAATCAATATTGCAAGGGTGATCCATCCAATGAATTCAGGTGAACTTGTTTATACTTACCTGCAAAGAAAGAAAAAGGACATTATTAGAATGCTCAACAGATTTCACAACAGCATAAGCTAATACTAATCGGCTCATTTTCACTCTTAATTATCATCATGCGCTCGTTTTTGACCCTGATATCACTTTAGCTGCTTCTTTAGCAACTTTATTTTTGAGAGGGCGCATGAAATGGAGGCAAGTCTTGGGTTCACACGTGTATCGTAAATACAAATAAAACGAACAATAGTAGGGTGACCCTAGCAGTCACTTCATTCACCGTACAAGTTCATCCATAACAAACTCCACAAGGGATTTATCCATGATGATCAAAGTAATTCAGGGGTGAATCTGGAAATCGACTGCAAAAGGAGCAAAATACTTCAAACGATGATCTATTCGTAGTTTCTGAAAACGAGATGAAATTGGTGTTGTTCACTTGTCAAACTTAATGTATGGATAGTGGGTAATATGATGGACCGTTGCTTGAGTATCGTCTGAGTGGCCAGCACAAAGCAAATATTGTCTGTCTGCGATCCTTTCTCCGACTTTAAATGTCAATATCGTTGGCCATGAGTCGGGTAGCTACGTCGACAAGATGAATCCTTTGGTATCTGTAGCCGCTGCATATATTTTATGATACTTTTAAATCACTCATGACTTAAATGTTACGGCGGTAATGTTTATCAGACGCAGAGTACAGTAGGGCATTTCAATAAATCTTTATTGTGCGAATCTTATTTGCTTTCTTCTTCAGCCTCAAAACGCCAGTAACGGCCGCAGTCGTAAGAATCCGAGGGCCTTCTCCGCTGATACAAACATGTATGCGCGTCTGTGCAGCAGAATTTAAAGTCTATTGTCCCTAGGCCGTACCATAGTACAACATTTCGGGCCTTCCACTTTATTTTTCTCATGACTTTAATCAACTTTATCTGCAATTTTGAGGTAGGATACCTCCATTTTTATGTGAACAATTTCAATGCATACAATATAAGGTGGGAGGAGACACATGATGAGGCCTTTGCCTTCCATAAACTTTTTGTACACAAGAGGATAAGATAAAATTCTGGAGAAATCATCCTTTCACAAAAGAAGCATGCCCGTCACTTTTCCCCTTTCTATACCTCCACTCGGACGTTTCTCATAATTCCAATATCTTGAGTACGCACAGCTGCCATTCAGGTTCAGCGATGTTTCCAAGCCCCATGGTAATCCTTGAGAAGAAAGTGCAAAGACAGGTCTACTCAACGTGTGCCAATAAGGCCAGGCACTATCATCGCTACGGGAAGCTATGAGGAAGAGTTGAGAAACAACTTCCCCGGTATTTTTAGTGAGTTGGCAGACATGCAGTTTCCTGACCGGAAATGCCCTTGGATCGCGGCTTGGATAGATTGACGTCAAACCGAACCCGTTCGATACTGTTTGCATATACCTAGATCCAACACTCTGTATCGTAACCGGAATTGGGTTACCCATGCAACAAGCTAGCTAGCGGCTCTGCCTCACGAGTAGGACATAGCATACATGTGCACGTATATTCCTACAGCAATGCATACAGGCATAGCCTTTCACAACTCACCGTAGCGTACGGAAAAGGAATCAAAGCGTTGTTGTAGAAAGTACCTAAGACTCCCATTAGAACCATTTCATGCTGAAGCGAACCTCTTTCCAGGCCCCTCTCAACTAGTTCATCACTGTGCAAGTCAGAGCGGAGCGGGAGCTTTTCCTCACCCATGTGCCGTATAACTTTGCACATAAGTATAGCAACAAGGTATTTCTCGCTTTCTCTATCCAGCCGATAACCACCGTGAACCCTTTACAACCCATAGTCACGCTACGCTAGAGAGCGGGTACCAAGGACTCGACTACTGTTACATTATGCCTCATGCGTGCTATCCCGGATCCTTCGGGATAGTTTTTCAACCAATTCACATGTAGCATGAACGTTTACTATCCCGCCATGTCCGGGTATAGTCTTACGTGCTCCAAGGTTAAATGATAGGTGCCCAAGCTTCAATTCTCCTAACTTAAACACGCAAATAGAGAACAAAAGGAATGACCACGAATTCACAACATCCACCAACAAGTTTTCCCAATTTCCCATTATTAGCCAACAAGTCTACAATGACTCTAAATCCCTCACAGGACGGCCCAATGTAGTGGAATAACTTGCTGCCCGAGAATGACCTTAAAAGTTCATCATGATGAAGACTTCACTGAATTTTCTTCCTTTCTTTCTTATAATGATTCTCGAAGAAATTCTCAATTTTGCTGAGCATGAGGCACTCACTCGCTGAGTATTAAAAAGAGAAACAAGTTGCATTAGTTTGTAAGTACAAACCTACACGTGTAGCTTCTGCCTTCTTTTGTAGAATTTTTATTATAAATAAATATGCAATAGGAAAATTCTTCGAATTCCATTAACATGGGTTACATATTTAGTTGAGTACGGAAAATTTTCTTCCCTTGTCCTTAAACTTGATAGAAGTGTTGCTAAAATTCCAAAGTGTAGCTATATTCATTCCATCCTGCCCTTCAACGTCTTTAAAAATTTTGCTCTGACGCCAACCCTACTTTCCCTTTTAACGTTCAACAAATGTGGTGGAAACGTATTCGACAAATTGCAACCTGAGCCTTTTCCTCTTGCCATTCATAAATGCGACTGCAGACAGACATATATTTCTGAAACTCCGGGAAGACATTCAGGGCTAATGCCAGCGATGAGTGCTGTGCCAAAAATTTGTCTGAAATCACAATAATTATTCTGTGCAAGGCATAAGCGAGGAAATTAAAGTAATTTGAACAATAACTGCAATCCATAAAAATTACTGGGGTATTCCAGACTATCCGTAACGCCGTTTCACATCTGAAGTAGCCCCGTTTGATACTAATTTCATAGGCATGCCATGAAATGATCGGACAGTTGGCACTGCTGCCCTATACTTTACATCGTCTCATGATAACCAAACCATTAATTATGGAACTCAATTGATGCTTTGTTGAAGCTGTGCACACAGGCCGTCCTCAGCTGATGACGATTCACAGAACAAATGGCACGTAATTTGCCAGACCAACAAATCCATTTAGATAAATAGCTAGCTCTAGTCAACAAGAAAATGTTATGGTGACAGTTCCTTACGTATGGTCATGACCACCTTTTCACTAGCATTATTTCGCTCAGTGAGGCCCAATTCATGCAACTGACAATGTACGCCATTGTCTCAAAAGTTTGAAAGGAGCAATCATCCATGCACCCTACTGTTTTCTCCTGCATGTATACTCAGCAACGGCGGGTTCCTGGTTTAGTTACCAACATTTTAATCTTTGCATTTACAACGAAAATAGATGCTGTCTCCTTACAAAGCTGTACAATATGCATCTGGCAATCTATCCATGAACTACTCTATTTTCCTTGAAATATGACACAGACCATGGAGAATGAGGTAGACTAGGGGCTTGATTAAAGGATTCAAATCAGTCTATTTTGTCATGACACCGTCTGGATGGATCGTACATGTAGGCGACGTACGTAAACTTCATCGTGATTGTCTTCCCTGGAAGACACTAAGGGCACACAACTGATAATGCTCTATTGTGAATTGCCATTCACATGATACGTACTCCATAGTACAGAGACAATGCACCTTGCCTGTAAACAATGCTCATGTGGCTGGATCCATGGAGCCCATCCATGATACTACTGATGATGAGGTCGAGACAGTATAGTAATGGCTGACCCTGCTTGTAGATTACAACGATTTACGCCAGAATTAAATGTGAGAGAAAGAAGATTGACGCTAGACATTATTCTATGGTTATGAATAGGAGTTGTGAGTAGTGCGAGGACGTTAAGAATACGGTTCCTTACCCATGAGGTTACTTGTGGTAAACAGGAGGGCTGAATCATAAAAAGAGGAGCCGAGAGAGAGCTTGTTGTTGGAATATAAATTATATATAGCTACACGTTTACAGAGAGACAGAGAGAGAAGGAGTAAAGATGAAGAGGGAAATTTTAGATGGATGCTACTCCTCAACATGTCTAGCAGCTGGAGACAAGAGGGAAAAATGAAACTGATGTTCCACATGCTAAAACATCTCTTCCTTTTTTAGTCTTAATCTTTTGCGGAGAAAAAATGGTCAACAAATGTCTCGTCGTTCTAACTTTATACACACAGAGAGACATGATCATGTTCAAAGCCACTTCTCTCAGCTCACTACTCATTTCTTTTTACAACTTTTGGGCATTCTCCCGCACGGAAGCCTCCCTACATAGCTATACATAAAATATAATAATGTGTTATATACCACTGTCATAACCGTGGCAGGGTTTTTTCGGATACCGCCGCCGCAACCGATGTGTTTCCAGAGCAAGTTTATACTTGTGTATAGCTATGTGCACAGTCACAAGTCTCTTGGGCATTGCACATATCTCCCGTATGCACCATGTATACCTTTTCTTGAGCAAATCCATTATGATGCGATGCACTTTGTTGGTTAGTTTCTTGGTGTAAACCATGATGATGATCCTCTTTCCCGCATCTTGTTCTCTTCTCATGCCTGCATATAACTATGTTTATACATGCGGGTAAGGATGATGATGAGACTTCTCTTGCTATAGTTACATGTCCTCCTCCTCCTACTCCTCATCGGAATAACTCACAAGCTTTCTTTACCACCACGATCACTAGTAGTGTTACTGCTACTGCGAAGACGGAACAGATGAGGAGGCAGATGCCCTCGGAAGAAGAGGCAGCATGAATTGAACAGACTAGCGGTAGCAGTCATATTGTAAGCTATAGTATGGGGTGAAGTAAAAAACAGAGGCATTTACGGAACAGATGACACGACACGACACTGTTCTTATTGTTTTGCATCCCCATCAATAGCAGATCATAAGTTTTCTCCGCTGCCGCAAAACTTGTCCTCACTGTTGGGTAATTGGACCCCCACAAACTTTGCCTTCCCATCTTCCCGAAAAAATATTACGACATATACACATACGTGCACACTGCATGGCCATTCCAGTCGAGTACTCTCACAAAGTAGTCCACATACACACATACAGAGATGCATTACTGCGTCTAATCCCAGTAATATCATTACCGGTTCCCGTTTGCCATATATATTGTCAATATTGTTTTTTACAGCTATATGCGGAGCCTTGTGCAGTTTGTTGCAGCATGCCAGGAAAAAGAGAAATAAGGGATAATATGTTTACATTTTTCAGGGTTTACTTACAAATCAACTTAGCCCATCTATGTAGCAGTTGAAATATAAAATATGACCCACAGTGGGCAACAGATTGAAATGAATATTCAATATATTGCCATGTTGGTTTTCCCTATGTCGGCAATAGATAACTTGTATCATCTTTCCTTTCCATGACTTTTCCTCTTCCTCCGACTGTACTCTACTTGCTTCTAGGATGACTTCTATACACGGGCACAAAGGAAGAGGGAAATTTTCGTCATCATTATCATTCCCGTGTCCTCATCACACAAACTTTTGGAAAACAACAATAATTCTTTACATGGATACAGCTTTAGCTGCTATATAATCCTTTTCCTGTACTTTTTTTCCTCAGCAATGATCAGGCTATACAGGAGTGTCGTTGTTGTTCATCTTGTTGTCCTGATACTCATTCAAGCATGCATGCATATACATAGCTACTATACAGATACTCCAAACGGTCCGCGTCTCCTCTAAACCATTACCACCACTGCCACATGGTTTCCCGACGTTAAAGCATTTCGGCATCATATTTTCTTTTTCCTAAACAATTTTCACTCCTCCGCTCTCCTACAAATTGTCTCCAGTTGAAACTCATACATCATAAAAGACAGTTCATTTGCTTCTTTCAAAAGACTGTCCCAACTTGCTCTTCTAGATGAATCTACATCATCTTCACATTTGTCTAAACATTAATATTCAAACTTTGCTTGGTTAGTAATAATAATCATCATCATCATGATAGTAATTATTACAAGCATCAAGATCCTATCTACATTAATCATAAATTTTCCACATGTACACAAATGTAGCTAGGCAAGATGGCAAACTGCCATGCTTAGGTTTAATTTTGACGCAAGTTTTTCTAGTCCTAAAAGTACTGTGGGGGTGAACTAGTAGTAGTAGTATACTTGAAATCATAACTATTCAAGTGATAAGTGATCGAGTCTGACATGAAGGGTGAAGGGTGAGAGAACATGGAAGGAGAATGTCAAGCAGCACCTAAATGGATTAGAGGAAATTAAAGGCTGATAAATGAGGAAAGTGAATTAGGATACAGAAGAAGAAGAAGACCAAGTAGTCAGAAAAGGGGGAAGGTCCTTATGAAAGATACATGGGTGTCAGAAGGGCGGTAAATGTTTTGTAAGCAGGAACTGCTTTGGTGGTGCATCTGCTCATCAGCGACATGGCAGAGTCACTTTAAGTCTTTAAGGAATCGCACCGACAATGATAATATGATCGAAGACTTGCTACTTGCATGGAAGGGGACTTCTGGACCAGACACTTCATATATACAGCCATGTAAGGCTCAAACTCTTCCTTCATCCCTCCTTCTCCTCCTCCCTTTACCAAACATTGTAACATCATAAACTTGCTACAGCTTCTCAAATTACATTTACAGAACAGACATAATGAATTAACGACGGCAATCTATACTGTCGCATTTCGGATTTTTTCTTGTTGATGTAACAGCACTTGAAACGGACGAGGGATGCTACTTGGTTAGACTTCGTTTGCTTGACTCCCCACTCCTGCGACATTTATATTTGCACTACTAACTGGTATGCTAGCCGCTTAGCTTCATAACTTATGACGATTCCCTTCATCATCATTCTACCGTCTGTTGTGATTTTTGTTTGGGTTTTTATCATTCTATATGTAATATGATGCACGTAAGTCGTATTGTAATAACATGAATACGTTCACACAACCAAAGCAAGGCGTTCAAGAAAAAAATTCAATAGAAATGCCTCCCCTTCTTCTTCTTTCAAGATGCTCATGACTTGGCTGTTGACATGAAATGCATCATGTTGGAAAAAATCCGAAAGTGATGATGAAGAAACGGTTCGGGAAATGAACACTTGTAACATGGAACTAATACAGCTGGATGTTGCTACACACTACTACTACTACAACAACTGGAACCGCTCACAGTTTTTTTCAGTTCTAAACCGCCACACAGCCACATGTCCCCGAAATGCAGTTCTCATCTAGGAAATGTCCTATTGTCACATATGGTAGGTCCCCACAGGATAAATATGAAAACAATGCCATTTAGATCCTTAGTACTTCCACTTGCTCATAGTATAATTTTTTACATTATTCATGATCATAATTTATTACTTTTCTGGTTTTCTAATCCTTTGTATAACACACAGCTTAGTTTATTTCCTCAATGTAGCCCCATACCCTGGGACTTGTGAAACTACCTCCCACAAATACCAAGAAATATGCCTGAAACAAGGATCTGCGATGCGGAGGAGATAACTTTGTACACAACAGACCTGCAGACAATCAACTATGCAGCCCATGTTAGTAAATACCGTTGCTCCCGGGCCAGTTGTAGTGATGGTACGCTACGACGGTGCAAAAGGTAATCCAGGCAAATGGAAGAGGCAAACAGAATGAGACTATTCGAAAGGCATCCGTATCAGATTCCCTACGATAATGGACTTTATTGAACGAATACATCGAGAATATAATGCGGGTACGCTTTCTCAAAATCCTAGCTACTCTTGTGCAGGGCTCCTGCCCAGGCATTTCTACTCATATATGAGCTACGAACTATTGTGCAATGATAATAATAGATGTTCCTACAGAATCAAGGAAACCTTTTAAAAATAACTCCATAAACGCCTTGTATTCACATAACGTTATCCAAGTCTTTCTTCCTCACGTTACGGAACATGCTGGGTCTGTGTTCAAGAAGCCTCAGGCAAAGGGATCCATATGAAATGCTTCCAGGCAAATTACAGCTGCGAAACTGCAGGATGCACCAATGGTATGATAGTATTGTACCTCTCAACACAGAAATATGGGAAAGAACGAAGTAGGAGCCAGTATGGCATTTTGGCCGTTGTTCCATTATTGTCTGTCGTGATTTGCACTCTGATGAGTAAGACTGGTGGGATGATGACAAGAAGGAACGACAACAGAATATTTTTCTTGTTGAGTCAGGCACAGGACGACCACCAGTCACTGCCAAGTAGCCGAAAGAAAACTGCCAAACTGCAAAATAAGCTAAAGGGGCGACCTACATAAGACACATAACCGGTTGTCACAAGGGCGCACGCAGTAGTTTGGTATGGGGGTGCTTGACACCATCCTGAAGCTCATCCGGCAATTTGAACGCCATTTTTATGAAAAAATGCGCGAATAATTATTCCGAGGCGCAGAAATTTTAACTAAGAAAGGAAACATTCACAAAAAGGTGGAACCTATGCATAAATTTTGTGTACTTCTGAGGTCGATAGGGGGTGCTTTTGAGCAACCCCCGTCAGTGCGCTGGTGAATATCATTCTCTCACATCATTACATCCATAAAGGAGGACCATTTCCCTTGCCGTAATCTCATTTCGAAGCTATTATCCTTGAAATAGTAGAAACTAATGTGAGTTATGGTTTCCCTTATAAATTGCAACTTTCAAGCTCAGTGCAACACTTTATCCTGACCGCGATAGCTTCCATAGTATATGCGTAACCGTGTGGTCCGCCATCATCATGTCTCCACAAACTAACCAAGACTTTTCATCATAAGCCACTTATACTTGCCCATCTATCTTCTTTGTTGAAAAGGAAAAGTAAAGACGTTTTCACGTTAACCTTCACCACAAACACCACACACTGCTGGCAATTCCACCGAATGTAGGCTGTGTGACAAAAAGAAAACGAAAAAAATAACCAAAGTCTCTTCATGGCAATCGTACTCCTGTGAGCTGAAGGCATTTAAAAGTAGCTTTGCAAAGAGCAAATTAATTCCATCACTACCGTCACCATCATGAAAATAGTCAACATGCAATCACTCCTCCTTCTTGTAGCAGAGTAATTAACTGGCCGAGAGGTAATTTTCAAGCAACTTCATACTTCCCACAGCGACTGAATATTGTGACATGGCGATTCCTTAAAAGGCTCCGTAACAGTAAGAGGAATAGATTACAATGCTATCCACATAGCCATACAATGGGAATGACATAAAACATTATGAAAATAAATGGTCACATCTGTAGCTTTGGCTCTCTGTACGCTAATAAGTGCACTAAGCTGATCATCTAAGTAACCCCATCATAATTGCTATGCAAACTATACAATAGTTCACAGTTAGATGAGTCTTTACATAAAGAACAGACTTGAGAGGAAAGCCTCTGTACGTCACCATGTCCAACAATAGCACCCACGTGCTATTGGACTACAGTCCAAAATTAGTGTGTATTCATGCATAGCTAAACCATCCGGGAAGGAACCCTCAGAGAGCATCTCATTAAAACATATGATGGAATAGATTATTACAGAGTAGCTACAGTGGAAGATGACGATGATTACAAGGATCAAGTCGGCTCAGGTGAATAAACTGCATTGTGAATGCAAGGAGGGAGAGACAGGCTGGCCATTTCTAGTAGTTGTGTGCATGTGTAACCTTTGTTAAAGAGCTTAGTATGAATTTCCCTATTAATAGGAAAAGAGAAAGGTTCGTCCTTGGCCTAATTTTAGATTGCTTTCAGCTGATCAAACTCCCTTTCGTAAGAACGTGCTCTTCTCGTCTCTTTGAAGAAGTGAGAGACAAACCCGTTGATAATTCTTCGAGTGAATGCGTG
>JAQFYD010002276.1:0-10063 GCA_034694225.1 Bourletiella hortensis
ATAGTTTTTACTTATGGTAATCATCAATTTATTATTATCGTTGATTCATATAGCTATGTACGTCTACGTGAACCTGCTTATACATTGTGATTATTGCGAATATATTTATTATCTTGTTTTATATTCTTGTTGTTGACCGACAAATGATAATCCATTTAAAAAGTGATATAATAATCAATTATTGAATGTTTTTGTAATAATGTAAGTAATAACTTATTCCCACAAGACCCCATTCAATTCGATAAGTTTGTGGATTTTATAAGAAAGAAGAAGCCCATTCTGCTTTGGACAATGTAAAACCAGAAGCTAAAAATGCTTAAAAAATTAAGCCTACCAGTTTTATAATCAGTGGTAAAAAAATGAAATTTCATTGATGAGTGCATACGGGATAAGTAATGATGATGTGAGATGGGACTGCAAGTAATAAATTAATATTATTGTTATTCAATCTGAAACTCCTATAGCTTTCCTTCGTGATTTACAGAATAAGACGGCATCATGAAAAGCCAGATAGGACTCCTTGGATCATAATACAAGGAGCCAATGCATTCATCCGAGGATCATAAAATTCTCCCATCACATGCACCCACATGCATAACAATGGACCAATTATTTCCCGAGCAAACGTGGAGTGAATCTTTCATCATCAGCATGGTTGACATCACCGACCATCCTTCCTGCTCCTACCTGTGCTGCTCTACATTAACGGTGACAACTGTTTTGCCTCCGAGCCTTCGACATGATTTGCACCCTTGCATACACTCATGTGCACCACTAATGATAGAATCTGCAAGGACCACGTCCTCCGAGATCTATAACTGCATCCTTCCACGGTAACTTAACATTTTTTTCAGTCTCGGCCTTCCTGAGTAGTATTACTACTACCATGCTGCTGTTACTTATTTCATCCTGTGTACCACACGTTCTGACAGCTCTGAAGACACACTGCTATGCTCTTACTTCATGCGTTCATCTTACCTCGATTTATTATTAGTACCATGTCAGCCCATCTGCATTTTCGTCCCCAATGCATTCAAATTACACTTTAATATCATTAGCGTCACTGCTTCTCAATGACGAACAACAAGTCCCTTGGAATGACCAAGCAGAAGACATGTAGCCATTGACCCCAAATGTCACCAGCATAAAGTTTTAGCATCGTTACTGCCAACACGGATGAAACTGCTAGTATCAACCGATTGATCTATTGAACTCAAACCACGAATCTGTTCAATTTGTAATAAAGTCGATCACGGACATTGGATCATCTTGCTACTTACGAAATCTTAAGGAATAGTTTATTCAGTCTCTGACAAGAATTCTCATTAATAGCTACTGCTCTTATGCGGAAGTGCAGAATGCATAGACTTTAGAGTTTTCAAGTTCATGTGCGATGCCATCACTGAATTCTTCATTCTATCGTCCCTGAATCAAAGCTTAAAGTCAGGAAGAGACTTTAAAAGTGAATGAGTGTGAAGGAGCTATTCTGGCACATAAGCCGCGAACAAATGTCGCTTTTGTGCCGCAACCGTTGTTCCACTCATTAACTCTAAAGGATGAGTAGAAAGAGAATGAATCCCTTTAATTAATGTAATTCAAGAAAACATGCTTTTATCAATATGTCATCAGCAGACAATTCATCGTTAACAGCTAACCAGATGATGACAGTCAACTTCGGTGGCACAATGTTATTATAAAATTCAGAGATCGTAGCAGTGGAATGTCTGAGTTGCTTTAGTGGTGCCTGTCTGCAGTAAATGCTTTCCCGGCTGCCTACTTTAATAATGTGTGAACAATATTTTTCAATAGTTCCTCGTAGATATTCTTCTTCACCCTGACAAGCTGAAAAGGTGGCGGTTATGGAAAAGGAGCTACTCGGGGCAATGATACTTGCCACTACCATACAATTTACCATCGAAACATTTACAATAGTTGGAAGTCACGTAGCATATAACACATATTGAACTACTGGCATCATCAGTAAAATTATATTATGATCAACGGTATCTACCATTATTTTCAAATCTATTGCACATACCAAGTGGCAATAACCGTATCTTATGGAAGCCACAGGTGCGTAAAGGTAAGAAGGCCATGAATGCAGTACTGCATCACATACACACACAGCCATAACACAGAAAACGACTCTAGCACTCTCATACAGATCCTTTTACACTTAATACCGTGTTATTCTGATCAAAAGCTAGCTTTTCAATGCATGTTAATTTCGAGTCTGCATACAGTGGTACTCAAAAAAGAATGACTCCATTCATTACAACGATATTCAAGTCTCAATGTTCGAGTAGGCTCAAGCCTTTTATTCTTATCGTCATCGTCGCACAGACGAACCCATAATCATACTCACACGCCATACCCGTTCTGCTCTACGAAATCTGGACAATATGTATATGAACTGCTTTAGTGCATTAAGATGAACCGCTAGGTAGCCACTTGAAGACAACAGGAGAAAAAATCACAAATCTTATGCTCCGTAAGCAGGCAAACAAACAACGCGGAAAAACATAAACCCTGAGTTCAAGGATATTTAAGAAGAAGAAGAAGCAAAAGAATTGAAAGCTCATATGAGAAGAAAGCATTCGTTTCATTATTTGCTTACCAGTACGAAAGTAGTCTATAAGTAATATTGTAATAGTCTTTGTGCCATGAGCTTGGCCTGAATGCACAGTATTCATTAAATAAAAAAAATCATTTGCTTACTTTCCTTCCTTCCTGCATCCATTCTTTTCAGCACAGATTTTCAAAACTGGACGCAGAGTTAGGATGCTACTTCATGCATAATAATTAATACCGTAGGACTAGTCTTTTTCTCAACTACCACATGAGGAACAACATGACTGACTTACTCAGAGTAAGTTACTCTTCCGGCTTATGCTATGTACTGTACCTAACCAACCATTTGCTCTACAAGGTACATGAGCAAAACATCATCCAAAACGGAAACGGACGAAAATGCTCAATGAAGACTTGACTTATTCGTGTTCTTCTGCTACTTCCAAACAATCATAACTTCATAACAATATCTCCTACGTATTCAACACCCCGTTCCTGTCTTTTTTCACACATTTTAATTCATGACTGGACGCTACAGTTGCTCTAAACGGAATTTCACGGATGTCATTTCGCGTACATGCTCCCTGTCTCTTCCTTCGACTTTAGCCTTGAACAACTTCTTCCCCCTCGTTCTTGCTTCATTATGTCACATTCATCGAACAAGGCTACATTATCCTAGTACTACTTGTTTTCCGACAGGGCAACCGCGCAATGCAAGTTTACGGTCCTGAGGTGATGCTGCATGGACAAAAGGAAATGAATAATAGCCGTCTAAGAAGATAAACGACAGCAACAAAGGCTGAACCGCAAAACATATCAGAGCAAATCAGGTCTCATAGTACCGGCCCTTCCGGCACAGAATGTTTCTTCCGTAAATTTTTGAATTACACAATCCATAGTAGGCTTCAGGGAGCAATGTGCAATAAATGATCTACAGAGCAGCGCCCGACTTTAGAACACGCAACCACAACTTATAAGTTTTTGATGGGAAACATTAGATTTGACAAGATAATTTCAGGAAAATATAAGAAAAGTAGGAAGAGATTAGACTAGAGGTTTGAAGACGAAGGTGGAAATGAAATATAGTGTGGTATATGAGGGACACACAACGAGTATGGACGGAGAGAGATATACAAGGTAAAAAAATCAGGAAAGTGTACGTGTAATCAATGTGATTTGTTTTACTTGAGTTTATTGATTTCAGGTTCTTGTCCTCTCACCGGACTGCTTACAGGGGTGATAAAGGCGTTCGGGGCGATTTAAAAAATATTAAAAAATAAATTAAATTCCGCCGGTACGCTCACACTGACTATCGACTGAAGGGATAAATGTTTCTTCCTGTTTATATGACATCTTTCTGAGTTTTTATCCCACCCACGCTTAAGGTTACGCAAAACTTACGAATTTCATATTGAGGAAGCAAGCATATAGCATACGAAATACACACGCATTTCTTTTCATGTTTTTTTTCATTCCTTCGCAGCAGACCTAATAAGATACCTACGCGCACATTAGCTGAAATTCAATACTTTATGTGCGCGAAGCTATTCGAACCTCAGATGAAGTAAACCCCAACTTTCTCATGATGCTGAATCATTTCATGTAGGCAAATGCTGTCCGATTACTTCATATGATTTTGTCATGCAAGTCGGGTTGGTACACCGTGCTTCCACTGAAAAGGGTGCCGTTAAAGATAAAATAACTTGTCTTACCCGAAGACGGAGATCATCAACTGTCCATACTCGACATGCAAAATCTGTTGACGATGCCAAAATGTGTTGTCCCGTAGAGTCAAAATCAACACTTAATACACCTCCGTTAGATCCAGTCATTAAACCACGCTGCTCGGTCCCAGTGGAGACTGTCTCCCAGATTTTTACTCTCCTGTCCGTTCCACCTAAGAAAAATTACAATCATAAAATTAACTCCAACGACAAGAACTCCTGCCCATCAAAGACATTTATTTTATTACCTGTCGCAAAAGTGCGACCATTTGGGCTCCACCTTACAGCATTCACTTCACTTTCATGGGCTTCCTAAATGTAAGAATAGAAAATAAGACTGCATAAAAACGGAGAAGCAACCACGAAAAAAAACTTAAAATACCGATGCCATGGCATAACCTACAAATTTATGCGATGCCTGTCTCGGTATGACGCAGGAAACTGCAAGTGAAGACAATATGGCCATATCTGCAGGGGGAGCGACAGATGCACTAACTGCACCGCCGAGGTTAACTGTCTTTATTTCCGCGGCTGCTTCTTCCAATTCCTTCTGCACCTCTGCTCGCTTTTTCCTGCAAATCAAATCGAATTTTACGAATTTCAAATCATATAGACAGTAACTCTGATTTTAGTACAAACAAGTATTCCAACATACTTCATAAATAATTCATTTTCTTGATTCATGACATCGGCATGTTGCGCCTTTACTTCGATATATCGTTGAACTAAGTCCTTATTCTCTATCAAGACTTTCCTGTGATTCTCTTCTAACGCAGTGTAGGCAAGGTGTAAAGCTGAATGTTCATCCCTTAAAAGCTCATTAGTTGCTTCTAGCCTGAAATTTAAAAAGACTGTAATCGAAAATTTGTTCAAATTAGTTATAAATTTGAGTACAATTAACTCACGCTTGCAAACGCGATTGAAGCACTTTTTCCCGTTCCTCTAAATCAGCCACTTTGACAACTAATTCGGCACACTGACTTTGACAACTGGAAAGTTCGTTTTCTTTCTCTGTGAGCCTCGCAGACAGTCCTAGGACCTGAGATGCATCTTCGCCACGTTTCCTATGCAGCTCTGTCAGTTCCTCTTGCAATGCCAAAATCTACGGAGATCAAGTATTAACTCATTATATTCCACAGTAACATCAACTGAACAACATTCAAATGTTTTTTCATCATTAGGTCCAACCTTAGCCTTCTCTTCGGCGCTCCCTCCTCCTCCGCCATCAGATCCTGCAAATAATCCCCGCTCAACCTGCATGCTGAGCCGAATATTTTCAGATCTGACAGCCGCCCAATTTTCAAATAGCCGCTCATCTATAAACATAAAATTCACCATCTTAACTCCTACACTAATCATAAAAACACTGCCATACGCTCTCCCCAAAGTTCTGGAACTCTTTTAAAAAGCATAAACAGTTAATCTGCTTTACTGCGAACAAAATACACTTACGGTGCTTAAAAAGCTCAGTAAATCCTTTTTCTTTTTTGTCACGTTCTTGAAGCAGATGAAGTATATGAATCTTGAAATCTCCAACGCAATGACTCATCTCTCTTCCAGCTGCCCACAATGTAAACTGTGGTAACTTCAGAAAGTGACTGTAAACCAAAATAAAAGAATCATCATCATCATCATCGTAAATTCGTAAATAAAGCCTCAGTAGTGAACGTAGCTCCCCTGTCCTTTAATGCCAATAATCCTCGCCTGTGAACATAGCATATTATCCGAGACATGTCATACGTCAACTGTAGCAACAATACCTACTGCTCTATAAACAATTATTGCTTAACTCCGTTACCAATAAATTTTGCAACCACTCCGGAAGAAGTACTTCTCCTGACGGATTTCAAAATCCACGTGCGATGGTTCAAATCCTTAACCACAAGACTATAGTGGATGGCAGTCGTCCAGGATTTCACATCGATTTCCTTTCTGCTTTCTCTTCAGAACTGCTGATTTTCGTAGGTAAATGTCAATCAGTTAGCCCTAAATTAATTGCAAAAAAACGTCTAGAGCCGACGAGATTAATACGATTTCACTTGTACACCCACTTTGCATGTAAACACCTGCGGTCAAAAACGGCTCACTTTTCTATCACGTGCTTCTCAAATGTCAGGTGACGTTCATATAGGACGTCGTACCGCCCTTCCAACAAAATGACCGGCGAAGATGAAAAATTTTCAGGCCAGAAACTACTAAACAAGTGTTACGTGGGGTTGTTGACTGACATTTAGTAAACGCAGATGGAACCAGTATTGAAGCTGAAATTCGAGATTTTTATTAAATTTCATTAATATTTTTGAAAAAATTAAAGGTGCCATGTGAGAGGCTGTTCATGTTACCAATCTCATCTTCGTTTCACGTATTAATCAGGCTCTGGTCTGTCCGGGAAGATCTCCCTATTAATCAGGCTCTTAATTGCTCTGTATGTTCAAGGAGGTGAGACAAAAATTTTCTGTTTAATCAAATTTATTTTCACAGATTCACAGCAGTGCAAATAGCCACATAATTGCTGCAATTTTTTATTGACGCGGTGAAGTAGTGCAGGAGCTATTTGTGTGCAAACGATGATAATTATTAGAAGAACTAATCGTAAAAGGTTTAGTATGGGGTGATTGATGTTTTATGTCTTTATGCAGAACAGAAATAAGCAGACGAATACACAAGAGAGCATTGTATCAGAAGGATCACAGTAGACAGGGTTGAAAATGAACTATGGGCAATATTCTTGAGACCGATTCTTCAGTCTCGTCTGAAAATGAAGCAGAGAATAACTCTGTGACAGGTATTCGCGAATTGTGGAATTTCAAAGGCATTGTTATTATTAAATAGTTGAACTATCATTTTTGGAATCTTTTTGTAGCAATTCTAAGTAGTCGCTTTGCTTTTTGGTTTGCTTTCATCACTACTGTTTCCTATGTTGGACAGTATACTTTTGAAATGTTCCTAACTAAGATGCTGATTTTGTTTTGGCAGAAGTCAGAACTGAAGGAGACGGAATGGAAGCTGAAAAGACAGCCAATGGGACCGTTGTAAGCGGTAAGGGAACCTTCTTAGTCGATCTTGTTGGTGGATTATGCAATTGTGGATGAAATAGACAAAATTTTATGTGTGACTTTTGTTTACAGATAACCTAGCGCTGCGAGCACAAGATCCTTTGACGTCACCAGTTACCTCTTCTAACGAAACGAGTTTAACTCCTGTTCAAGTGATTCAGCGTAAACATGCATTAATGGAGGAGACAGTGAAACAGTTGGAGGGTGCGCATCAAAGACAGTTCCTTGTTTCTGAATCTCCTAAACAGCTTCCTCCGAGAGAGAAGCTGATCGCTTTAAAACCACCGAAGTTAAGTGATAAGAATAATCCAGAAAGTGCTTCACCTTATGATAAAGTTTTATCCGCATCAACTAAACAAAGGTTCGTGACTGCTCTTGTCAATCTTTGATGATGCAATGTAATTTTTATTTGGTAAATATCTATACATTTTTAATTGTAGCAAAGAGCCTAAATTTGTGCCTTACGAGCCGTACAAGGGAGCAACCCGGTCCATGGTCGAGGACGTTAAATGTCATTCCAGAAAAGCATCATATAGTTCTACCTTATCTGTCGGTAGCGTCGAAACTAAGATTGAATCTTCCAGTAGCGCCACAGTACCTTACCCCAGCGCAGACAAAAAGATGGATACATCTACCTCTCCAGCAAAATATTGTGCTCAAAAGAACTCCGAGAAAGAGAATAACATAAATCAAAATCACTCGGTTATGCTGTTCAAGGAGCGACTCAGAATTCAGGATAAGGATATTACAGAATTGAGAAATGAAAACAGCCGATTGAAGAAAATGCTAGTAGATTCTCTGGCGGGTTTCGGCTCTCCGCCGTCATCATCATCCACAGTTTTTTCCCCGGGTGCACATCCGTCCTTCCAACTGGGATCCAACGGGAATTCATTCTCCGAGTCGGTTGACAACCTTACTGATGAAATAGAAGTTTGGCGCTCAAAGTTTTTATCCTCCTGCGTCCTTGTGGAGCAACTTACAAAGGAAAACCAGGAGTGGAAAAGCAGGTCTTGTTCGGCTGCCGAGCTTTTCCGTGAAATCAAACAGACCTCAGAAGTTTCTCTCACGCCTTCACTATTCAACAAAATTAATTCCTGGCTTCATCACTTCTCACAAGAGCCCTCGAAAGTATTAGGCGAAGCTGAAGAAAATGAGATAGATGTTTACAACCATGACATTCTTAAGAATACTTCAGGGTCTCCGTCGATATGACTGGTTCTGCTAATTAATTAATTATTGCTAAAATTACTGCTATGAAAATACACGTTGGACTGTCTCCCCATGTTTTGATTCCCTCGTATTATTTCATAATGCTGAATATAATCATTATATTGTCATCATTATTATTATTAAAAAAGAGAAATTACGTTTTTTACAGAATCTCTCAACTTCTGTCTATACAATTGTACCTCACTGTCACATGCAGCATGCCTACAATATGACTTATTACCAGCTCATGAATGCAAGCTGTCATGATAACCAAAGTATCTACTATGGTCTTCCCTCTCCTCCACATTCATCTGCTATCTCATATAACAGAAGCCTTTGTAAACCAATTGAGGCCATTTGAGGCAATGAGATGATGCATGTGCCTCTGAAAAGGGAAGGAATAAGACAGCATTCTCCTCTAATTATAAACACATCCTGTTCTTACATTTCCATAACTATTAATCAAAGTTGAATTTACTGTCGCATCTTGTTAAAACCCTCCAGTTCATCCTCATGCATTTTATAGCTCCGGCTGCTACAAACCTAATACAATCTTTTTCCTGCTCACCATCCTACATTTACTTTCTCTACAGCACCATACAATAAATACTATTCACTGTTCGGCCTCAGTTTTTTTATTAGCCCCTCTCTCTCTCTCTTCTTCCGTCTATCTCTGCATTTTCCATCTAAACCTATAAACTCATAGAATGAGCTTTCAGTAGTAGTCCGTGGTGCGTCGGTGGTAGCTAGTAGCAATAGCAACACAATTCCACTCTTCTACTCGTTCGTCTGTCTTTACAGCCCTAGTGCGGAGGCTATTCATTGAAGAAAGTTGTGTTGAGGTTAAAAAATATGCACAAACGACCGACCACTGGATCTTTCTCTATATGTATCTACGTCTAAATTTGTGTCCATGAAAGTAACAGGGAGCAGTAGTAGGAAGCTGACTGAGCCTGGTTGATGCTGCAGCTATAGTAACTTCTACCACTACTGCATTAGCTGCATGTTACTGTTATTAGACCGGGCCAGCAAGCCCGTCTCGGTTAAACTTTTTTAGTGGGTGGTAAGCAAAAGTTGTTTATGCGAAGGATCGATCCACCAGAGTTTCACTTGCAGGGAGCACATGCATGACATTACGTATATACAAGGCAAAAGGGCTTGCTTTTGAGTCCTTCCTGGTCATACTGTTCCTTCATACTACTACTCCTTCTACTTGCTCAATCTGTTTGAAACTGACAGTCGTGAAAGCCAGAGAATGTTTACGGTGTATTCACCAGTTCTGCTCTTCTGAACTGGAATCCTCATACGGGTGACACCAGAGAAGCAGCAGCAAAAGCTACTACTTTACTACTTACTATACTACTAGCTACTATTCTGTACTCAAGGCTTACACAGCGGCCTTCACTTTCAGTAGTAGTACAAAAGTGTACTTGGACTGCCTAGGACGACTGAAAGTGTAGTAGTAAGTAATAGTGTGAGGAACATTGAGGAGCATTGAGGAAC
>JAQFYD010002277.1:0-10063 GCA_034694225.1 Bourletiella hortensis
CCAGCTTTTTGCCAGCTTAAAATTGAAATGCAGTGTAAATACTGCGACCCTAATAGCCTGACATAGTGCAAAAATTAATGACTTTGACCATAATTATACCACAATCATAAGCATGTTCTCTCATGAAGCCATACGCATACAGCGAAACTCAACCACTATAGTGTATAAAATGAACTCAAAGGTGGAAATTATCAATTTTGAACACAAATCATGACAAAAATACAGCTTATTATGAAGCTTCCTAACAATAAAGCTTGGAACAAGGCAAAAAATTTGAATAATAATACTTGGGCGAAGCGAATACACATTATAGGAAAGGCACTAGAATTCTGAGAACACAGTTGTCTTCGATCTTGAGTATTCATAAATTTTGACGAAGGTTAAACACTATCACTGTAGAATGATAACAATAATTTTGAATAGGAACATTAAGCAGTAAATACAAGCTATCGAAGTTTAACCAAGCTTACAAATGATGAAAATGATTACAACAATACACAAATAATTAGGATCATGAACGATAAATCCACTCATATACAACTATTAAAGAACAGAAAATGTTATTTTACGACACGAAATCATAGTCAATAAAGCTTATTATAACTACACGATGCACTCAAACACGATTCAGGAATGTACGAAATTGTTCACTGGCACTTTTAATTACACGCAAAGCTGGGCTGGATTTAAATTTAATACCCAAGGACGGACGCAATTTAGGCTTTGGAGCACTACCACTTTCTTGAATCTTCGTTAATTCTTGGTCACTGGTGATGACTGGATTCTCAAACGGAGTTGTTGCTAAAGCTGAATTAACGTCGGATGTTTTCTCTACGGCTGGTGATAAGCTGTCCTGAAGCTTTGGTGGCAACTGTTGTCGTGGCGAACAATCCATGGAGTGACCCTCAGTTTGACCCACTGTTGGAATGACCATAGGACTCCTTGGAACGCTCGGAACTATTGGATCTGACACGGAGGTTTCAAATGCAAAACTACTGGTAGTAGCTGTAACAGAACTAACAAAATCATTATTATTTTCATTAGACATGACAAGCTTATTAAGCTTAGATGGAGCTTCGAATTCATATTGTTGTTGACTGTCATTATGTTGATTTGCATCTTGTTCAGCTGATATGACACGGCAGGACTTTGTTTGAACTTTGTATTGTAGCAACGATGGTTGCGGAGAAGCTTCGTTGTTGTCAGCTGGATCACTTCCAGTGTGCTGAGCTACTTCCAATTTAGAAAATGAATTTCCAGAATCATCCTGACTGACGATGGAATCTTGCGCATAGACTCCTTCATCTTTGAATAACTCGGCTGGAACTTCCTCTTCTTTAGGCGAAGCTGTTGTGACATATGGTGTATCTTGCTGTTGTACTGAAGCAACTGATTTTGTTTCTTCTGACTTGACTAATGGACGATGACGACGAGATGTAATGTTAAAAATCTGGCATTCGTGTGTGACTCGATCCGTGGGAGAATCACTGGCCGAGCTGGAAACCACGCTTGCAATTTTGCCGGCTTTGCAATTCGCTATTCCCTGCTTCCTCTTAGTATTAAATTGAGCTTCTGAAAGCTTATTATAATTCCTTTGGGTAGATGAATGTGTAAAGTAAGTAAAGGCTTTACCAATCCAAGTTGTTGTAAATGGTTCCAAGTCCTCAGCTTTTGTTACGACTAAGTCATTATTTTCAGAATCAAACATTCGCTCTAACATGAAGATGTTTTCTGTCTTCTTCTGGATTAATTGATAAGGACCAAGCCAACAAAGCTGTCCCGCTTTGTGAGATGTGACCCGGCGTGAAACCATGTCTCCGATTTTGAAAGACTTGTGGCACAATATTGAATTGTCTTCTTGTTGTGCTAGCTCCGTAGCTACGTTAGACGATGATACTTGTTGTAGACCATTCGGGACTTGGTCTGAGCCAATGGGTTCTTCTTCTTGAATTTTGATCTTCTTTTTATGCTTCCTCTTCCTTTTCTTTTTTGACGACACAAATTTGGAACAAGCTGGCAAAGCTGAATGAGATAAGACGTCTGAATAAGTCCAATTGCTGTTGAATGCTGCTGTATCTTTTTTATGTAATTTTGGCTTAAAATATTTCTTCTGTGTCCAGCAGTCCCGGTCTGCCGGACCATTTAGTTTAACTGATGTTGATCAGGCTGAGATGAAGAGCCTGCAGCTTTGTAATACGCGCCGTTTTCAGCTTTGGTTCCTGAAGAATTAGCATAATATGCATCAAAGTCAAATTCGGCATCCAATTGATTTTGACGTTGTCGTGGTGGTGGCAGAAATTCATCCGGATTGTCTAGGAAAGCTTTGATAGCTTTGGAATCGCTAGGCTCATTTAATACAATAGCATCATAAATTTTTCCAGGGGTTAATTGCTCTTCTATAGCTTGGAGCTTAGGAATGACATACCGCAATGAATAGCAATCTCTAGCTTTGTGTGGGCCTTTGCGACAGAAATAACATAAAGAGATAGGCATTCTTCTTATGTACGCAGGCTTGTAGTCATCATCATCAGTAGGTACTATTATGCTGTGTTTGGAGCTTGTCTGTCGTTTCTGTGGGTTGCTGTTGTCGATAAGAGTAGCAAAGCCAATACGAAAGTCTGAAATTTTCTTGTGCTTTGGAACTAATCCTAAGGCCTTTTTCAGATAACGTGGAAGGTGGCTGTAGAGATTCTTCAATATTTGTTCTTCTGTTGCTGCTCCTTGAACCTTTCTTGTGAGGTCTCTTATCGTGTTGATGTATTCATCAGCAGTTTCATTAGAGTAGACATATGAATTCAGGAGGAGTTCGGCCTCTTGTGTACGCAAAGATAAGTCGAAATTGGAAATTAGTTCAGCTCTCAAATCCTCCCACATGTCTTCGGGGGCCATCCCACTCTTGGTTTGCTCTCTTAACACATTCCTGTAGGACTCAAACCATATCTTGACTTGCTTATCTGGAGAGTCTTCGAAGAAGACCTTGATATGGTCCATCAAGTTCTGCCAATGGAGCTTATGGATGTATGCATGATTTAAAAGTTGCGTCGACCAAAGTTCAGGATCTTCTTTGGATTCGTAGCATGAGGCAGCTTGTTTCACCTCATGTATACGCTTTGATAGCGCCTTCACACCAGGGTCATTGTATTCTTGGGCTACAACATCCGTTTGTGCAGGAATCAGTGATGATCTTGAACGCTGATTAGGAGAATCAATGTTGCCAGATGGATCATGTGATAAGAGTTGCCGTTGTGGACGACTATTGTCAGGAGCTGATGATAAGGGAGTTCCCTTTGCTGCCACTTGTTGTTGTTGAAGAGCTGGATCTTGTCCAGCTTGACCTTGAACTTGGGCTCGAATCTGACCGGTCGACGAACCCGATGGAGATGCCGTAGATTTTGACGCGGTTAATTTTCGCAGGGCATGACTTGATATGGACTGAACGAATTCAGCAACAAAAAATGGATCAGCTTTTACCTTAGGATGAAGGGAATCCAAAGCGTCTTTCAAAATCTTAGCTAAGTCCGTCTCTGGTTCATCATCTTCTGACTCTTCGTTAGTTTGCTTTTCGTTCTTTTCAGCTTTTTCCGGGTCTTCTTCTTCAATAATAGGATTCCCATGCTCGTCCAAACGAGGCTCTTTATCAGGCATGATGATGTCAAAGTTTGTAGAAGAACAAAGATGTCACAGCCAAAAATCTTGTGAGTGATGTTTCACGTATGCTCGCACAGATTCGGTCCAATAAGCTTATTAGACAGTTGTATGATTGTCACTATTACACAGTCAATGAGATGATGTGTGCACTAACTACACCGTTACTATGGATATGGCACCAAAAATAATAGTAGTAGTTGCACATAAAAAGTCACAGTTTTTTTGGCAGGGAAGGCCTCCAATTTAAACAAAAACCAAAACCTGCAGCCTCCACCAGAAATGATACGGTGATCTTGGGAGTGTATATGATAGAGCACATGTGAGATGTATCCTGAGATCTTTGTTGGTTATAAATGTGTGAGTGTGTGTCCAAATGTGTGTTCCAATGAGTGAGTGTGTCTACAATTTATTGAGTTGTGTTCCCTTTGAAGGTGCAGTACACACTGGCCTGACATTTACATTATAATCAGCTGGAAGAGCTGAGATGGCTGAAGGCCATATACAAATCAACTTGATACACTAAGTTAGTGTATCACAGGTGTGCTTCAGAAACGATGGTCAAAAGTGCATATGAACCCACTGAAAGCACAAAGACATGCTGAACACTGCATTGTCCACACTACAAGATGACAAGGAGATTAACAATGTTCCTGACAACGAAATCTATGAATGCTGGTGTGGAGACCCTTTCCAACATGCCTTCAGGCCAAGCTGAGGTACTGATTTGATTTGCGTGTCCAGAACCCCCTTGGCCCTCCCTGAGCATCCATTCGCCAAACGAATTCTCATACGCACCTTCCTCTTCAAGCTTTCCAAGCCATCCGGAATGGCAAATGCCTTTGCATAAACAAATGCATACAGACAGAGCAAGTCGGACGCCACACAGAATGCCATTAATCCAAAGACTGGATTATTTCCACTGCGAGCAATAGCCGCATATTCGTTCAGTGTCACAGCAGTTATGCAGAATAGTTTGACATTGTAGATGACATGACGGTGTCCAGTATTGAACATATTTATGAGCAGTTGGATGCACCGGATTTGTCCAACTATCCCGCTCGCCTCACCTGGTTGGCCACAGTTGTGATCTTCATATAGAGCTAGACGCTTCAGCTTCCGGTGCAGTGCTTCCAGGAAGAGAATATGTAGTTGGAACAGGAAGTTGCAGACGCAGGCCGAGTACAGCCACATATTTGCCTCCAACAGGAGCAAGAGTACAAACCATGGGATGGTCTTCATAGTGTCGGGTAGTGCAGCGAATACAAGCATAGTCATGTCTCCCTCGTAACAGTACAGTGTGAGAATGGCTACAACAGAAACGACCATGAGGTATGGATAGACCATGGCGAGCAGTTCGTGAAAAGTCCATTTTTGGATGTGGTTCCAGAAACTCGTATCTCTCCTTTCTGTAGCACACAGTATTCGCTAATTTTCATTATAACTGATTTAGCACTACTGAGAGCAGAACGTTATGAGTGCATCTATCTGTTAACTAAAGTTGTGCTTACCGTCGTCCTTATCCTCGCAAGTGTTCACTGCCATGTTAAAGCAGGTGACAGTGATACCAGGCCAGCGGAAGTTGGCGGTGTTGCAGAATATGACGGTTGGTGCGCCAACAGACACTGTGAAATGCCATAAGCGCGACACCAGCGAGATTTGCACCCCTGCAAGGAGCAAGTAAAGGAGTCTCACAACAATGTACGAAGCGTGAAGGATATACCAGAGGAACATGAACCAGCAAATGATTTTTTCTGTCTTTGAATTGAGCAACTTTAGCTCTCCGTTTGCATGATCAACACTGAAAGGCAGTATCCCCAGTTTGCAGCCCAGCGACAGAAACCGTAGGTTCCTTTGAAGATCTCCTTTCGTGAGCATTCTTTGTGTATGCGCCTTGGACGTGTGAGCAGAATGAGTGAGTCTAAGAGTTAGAGTAGAGCAGCAGCGGTTGAAAAAACCAGACGTGGACAACTGTTTACTGCTTTTCGGTGGGTATTTTCCTTCGTCTTTTTTACGCTTATAGTAATCAGTTTAATTTCCCTCGGACTTGGTGAAAGCAAATACCAAAATCGCTGACACGAAGAACACGCTTTTTGACAACAGACATACAGACATAATGGGAGGGAAAGTTGAAAAATGGTGGACCATTCTATAATTACCATTAACAGTGAATGTATTGTATAGGAAATACGATTGATTTAATGTTTTCCTCGCAACTGAGCAACAACGGGATAAAGCTAGGCAGTTCTAAGGAAGACAAGCACGTAAATCAATGGATTTGTTGGCCACAGGGACAGCAACGTGAGCTGTACAATTGCACAGCACTAGAAAATTGGCTTGAACTTCAACATGCTCCTAGTGCGGTATTCTGGCATAATTATCAAACGGGCTTATTGTATTTCAGTATGGCTGTTGTATATGATCACCGCTTGTGCAAGTAGAACAAGCGGTGGGAGACTCTGTACAGCAAGATATAGGAGTACCCTTCGTATGCCATTAAATTGGAACTAAATTCTCAATCTAGCGGCGAAAGTGCAAAACACTGTACAAAACAGTTCTAAACACCAAGCATAGGAAGCTCGGATGTGTGGATTAAGGAGGTGGCAAAGATGCTCCAATGCGGAAAGATTATTATGAGAAAGTCATAAAAGAGGGGGACAGTTGTAACCGCAAAAGGTTTCATGACGCACATGACCTCCTGCAAACTCCGCGTCAGCCGAATGTTGTCCGTGATCCAGCAGTATGCTTTCTTCAGGTCATCTGTTGAGCGGAAAGCAGAATCCCAGCTACGAATGACCTCCGACGAAGGAAATGGCACACGGTTGAAAAGTATAATCGTTTCTTGGAGACCTCTACGGAACAACTCCCAGCTCCAATACACAGAGGTACAAAAAAGGAACAGCGAGCAGAGTGTAAAAGTAATAGCAGCGAATGATTCTGGCTCATAGTCTACGATCAGTCGAGCCAAAGCGTAAACTATGTGGAGTGTCTTTAGAATTGCGAGAGAAAACAGGATTCAGTGGATGACCTTTGCTTTCCAGTGACATTCGAAGTTAACATCGTTGATTTTTTATGTCCAGTGAGACGGGAATGCAATTTTAGGTAATCCATAAATCAGATGGATTTGTAGCTTGGACCGACCCATTGCTTTGTGAGCATGTTGAGATTGTTCTAACAGTAGACTTTCTTCGAAGAACAAAATTTCTAAAAAGTAAGAGAAAAGGCCAGATAGCGTAGTGATCGAAGCGTGGATGCAGACAGGAGAACGGCGATTATTGATGTCGCAGAAAAAACTGAAAGAAGGAGCAAGAGGTAAGGCGGAAAAGGAAAAACTACATGGAGTTTGCCAACAGTTACTTTAAAATGCCAGCCATGATAACTGACGCAAAAGCAATTTAGCCCGATAAAGTGGCTACCTAACGATTAATTATATTTACCGTAAATATAGTCACACATCTCTGATGGCCGACTCAAGGCTTGGAAAATTCAGGAAATTCAGTCACGTGCTAATTACATAGAACTACGCTGCAGAATTCAGAAGTCCCTTATTATTAAAATTCTCCTTGCAGGACTTATCGTATACATAGCGACGTAACCTGCAATTTAAAACGGTTGCAAGCATGTAGTGGCCGAACAATATCATCGTCATCTTGTATGTATGAACGTAGTACTTTTAACAAACAGCCACATTTAGGCTCAATTTTTAACCATCTGTGATGGAGAAACTTGTACTTAGGCTAAAAGAAATGATGGCCCAGGTAAGACTTGAGAAATTCGGGGAGCTTACTTGCTAGTTGTATAGAACTCCTCTACCGTAGAGGTTGCTTATAATAAAATTTGTTTTCAGAACTTCTTGTACGTGACGCATAAAGTTTGATAGAAGATTATTTTGGCTTAAAAGAAGCAATTTAACAGGAGCAATAACATGAAACCGTTTGTAGCAGAATCGGAAGTAGCGTTTCATAACTTAAATAGTTTTAACAATGACTTATTGAGGTCTGGGGCCTATTTCATAAAACTTACATAGTGACTGGCGGTAATATGAGATTACATTCAGTAATTACAATTTACAGTTTACACGCGTTTCATAAAACTATACGTGTCAATAAACTTTGATTGGGTCTCGAAAATGCAGGAAATACCAACACGCTGCTTCTTTCACGTCGGCACCGCTCCGACTTTTTACATTCTGTAAATACACTCTGTCAAAAACTTTTATGAAACAGAAATTTTGACAGTCTGTCAAAATTTGGCGGTAATTACCGCCCAGTAAGTTTTATGAAACGGGCCCCTGGAATAATTTGTTCAGAGCATCGGTCGCATGTCAATGCTTTTGCAGCAAAAACAAGTACTATTTAAGCCAATTCCAGTCCATTCTGTGAAAGTTAACCACATCCATTGGCCCTTCCTTTCTCACAGCCATAATTACTGACGAGTAGGGCAATGTTTGAAGAAAAATCTGGATAAACTGCTTGAGCAGTCATTCTACCGCGCGTATAATGTTGCGTGAAAGCTGGGTACCTCGTATTTATTTCTCACCACACATGTACTTCCAAGGTTTGTTTCATTCAGTCTTCAGTTAACGCTGCCAACTACTTCTTATTGTTCGCTTTCGCTGCCCGAGCAACTATTCGTTTTATTTCGGCTTTTCGGAAGGGCACCAAAAGAGGAAAAACAAGTGGCCTATAGACGGTTTCCTGGTCCCCGACATGTAGCTCCTTAGCCAGAACAGTGACCATAATGTTGCGAAACCCACTCCGGCACCGAAAAGAGTATAGAACTCTTGTCGAAGCGCGTTAAACATGCGATTAGCTAAATGCCGCCTTCGTTCGCCGGGATTAAAGTCTAAAGTTGTCTTTCCTCTTATGAAATCCATCCAAAATCTCTCCTCATTTATCCAACCCGCCTCCTCCCAAAATTCCACTATCCCGTTCTCACACATGAGCCTGTAGTACCAGCTGGCGCTCGTATCCTGGACAAGCATAATGCGCACAAAGCAGGGCAAATCCAGGAATTTTTCATTTAAGGTCCAGTACACCTTTTGAAGGGCATTTTCCCCTATATACCTGAACATGCGTATAATTCTTTCCTGATGTACCCACGCAGCTTCACTTAGTTCAAAGAAGTAGCTCACTTCATCAGCTGTCATTTTGCTGATGTTCGCCGTCTGCATAGACTTGATCAAATTATTATAGTAATCTATTTGCTCCAGGGGCATCTCCGCCAATATGACGAAGTCGGATCGTTCAAGAAGTGCATCCCTGAAGTGCTCGTGCGTGCTTCTGTCAGTATAGAATTGAAACTTGTGGTCCAAGAGATCCGTAATATTCGTGTGGCTTTCGTCCACAGCACTGGGAGACACCTCTGAAAAGCTGGAGAGGTGAGTGAGGTAGAAACCATTAATGAATACTGCCAAGCTTAGCCAAACAGATTGCCATACTATGTGTCTCAATGCTCCTTCGTTGAGTGACAGTTGATTTAGAAAGCGTCTCCTCCACTTTAAAACCGCTTCAATTTCAACATGTTCCGCTGCAAGGGTAGCCGTAGTGATGAAGAAGGCCACGGCCGCCAGCGTAGCCCACAGGTAGCACTTGCTTGGGCGTAAAATACGGGCCCAACTTGCAACTTTATCATGGCTCCCCCTGTAATCACCATACAGGACCATGAACGGATTTCGTGGACAGCAAAAAAAGATCTGCGGGCCACGGTCTCATTGGTACTTTTCTTTGACCCAATCGCGCATGATGAAGTTGGTTGCTGTATCATAACGTGGCTTCCAAGTGGAGAAATTTGCTTTTCCCGACCAATCTAAAAGCAGCTTTGACATGGCAAGGTTGTCCATGAGTGAACCATGAGCGGCCCTAACAGACCGGCGTCCCCTTAATTCGCTCAGTGCGGCTTCTTCCGGAGGTCCAACAGTGTATCCCAATCTGTAGAATCCGCTAACACTGGCCAAGTTCGGATTTAGACTAATTGTCCGTTTAGCGATGAAAAGCAATGCCGCATAGTCAAGAAGTTGTACCGTTTGACACCCTTAGTTGGGACACTTTTCACAATTGCTCGCATTCTGCGATCCCTAGCTTTTGACCTGGGACACTCACAAACAAGACTCGCGGCACAATTGAAACCCCAGTAGGGACACATTTAGTGGCAAAAAATCAAGGACCTAGCTGATACCAATAAGAAGCTACAGCTAATTGAAGTTAGTTTGCCCGATTTTGCTATGGTGCCCTTAGTTGGGACACCGCGAGTTTTGGCTTTAATACTGGACCTAAATCTGTATTTAAAGCTGATTATCGTTTAAGATGTGCTACTACATGTTCTAGGAGTGATTTGCAAAGTATCATTTAAATACGGACCAAGCTAATTGTAATTAGCGGCTAATTGTGGTTATACACAGTTTAATTATAATTAGTTA
>JAQFYD010002278.1:0-10063 GCA_034694225.1 Bourletiella hortensis
TATAAAAATTGTGTAAATAGAAAGTTGGTGGTGCTATTTATTTATTAGTAAATACGATCAAGTAATATTTATAAGACTGAGGAGTATATTCGTCATCGTCATCTGTCTGGAGGAAGGATGAAGATTAAGGCGTTAGGGCTATCAATATCATCTAGTCGACGACCATTTCAATGGGGAATCGTTATATTGACCTACATAATTGTAGGCCAACTAGGGGTCAACACCGTGGACGCATGGAGTAATGAAGAATTTGAAATGTTTGACTTGGTCGAAGAAGTCGGACAAAATTTTTATGAACTTATGGGCATTCCCCAGGTAAGGCGGTCAAAATATGGGCGTAATTCATTAACATATGATGATAATGACGTGTGAGGTGACAGCTGTATTTTTTATCATTGACGACAACGGCATTAATAATTGTGCTTGTATTACAGGATGCTGGTGATAAAGAAATTAGAAAAGCGTACAGACAGTTATCAGTTAAATTACATCCTGATAAAAATCCCGCCGAGGATGCAGAAGTTAAATTCCGTCAGGTATGAATTCGAATACTCTAATGCGTTCAGGTTTCAATTGATGTGAGTTACTGATGGCTTTTTTGTTTTGGTTTGCAGCTTGTAGGAGTCTATGAAGTTCTTCGGAACAAAGATCTTCGTGAATCCTACAATCGAGTTCTTGTAGATGGATTGCCCAACTGGCGACAGCCAATGTTCTACTTTAGAAGGGCCCGTAGATTTGCATTGTGGCAAGTTGGGCTGATCGTCCTGGCAATCGTTTCCTTGGGACAATATCTAGCAGGATGGGCTTCCTATTTCGAAAAAAGATTGTCCATGGTGGGTTTACATGATGGGATTTAAGAAAGTGTGTCAATCTGCTAGGATTATTGATTGTGTCACTGACTTGTCGTTGCCATTTTTAGAAAGAGCAGATCGAAGCTAGACTTCGAAAGACCCATAGAACCAAGAGAGGTCAGAAGGAAGGTCCTACTGTGGAGGAGCTAGAGGCCGAAATGGAAGAATATTTACCGAAACCGAGGTAAGTACTGGCATGTGGTTGAATGTAGCGGTTTCAAAGAGATTTTTAATAAACTTATTGGAATATGTGTTCACAGCCTGTGGAACCTCGCACCATTCCAAATTCTACGTGGAATTAAATATTTGGTCCTCCAGTTCCCTAAGGATGTCCTTGCATATCATGAAGAATTGAAACTAAAGAAAGAAGAGGAAATTAGACTGGCTGCAGAAGAACAAGAGAGATTAGAGAAAGAAAGACAAAAGGCGGAAGAGCCAAAGAAACCTCGTAGGAAAAAAACTTTTCAACCACCTGAGCGGCCAGAGGGTCAAGAGGCTGGTACTCAACCTGTGTGGAACGCTGCTGAAATTCCAGAAGAGCAAGAGAAGGGCAAGAAGTCTTCAAAACCACCTCTCATTTCTGGTGGTTTATGGACTGATGACGATATAGCAGAGTTGGCAAGACTGTGCTCAAAATTTCCTGGTGGAACCCCTGAACGATGGGAAAAAATTGCCGATTTGCTTAATAGGCCAGTGCCTGAAGTTACTTTTATGGCGAAGAAGGTGATCAGTCTTTTAGGTGGATTTATTGAATTTTTAAATGCAGCAATTCATGTATAATTTTTTAATTCCTAAGGTTCTGGAGAAGCTGGCAACCAAACCTGCAGAGGAGGAAGGTCCTGCTGTACCTCAAGCCAAGTCCAAGGTGAAAACCAAGGGTGGCAAAGCTGATGCGATTTTAGCAGGAGGTGCTGCCCAGGCCGATTCCAAATCCGTCGAAAATTGGTCCGCTGAAGAGCAGAAAGCGCTGGAGCATGCTCTTCAGTGTTATCCTAAGGGTGCTATTGAAAGATGGGATAAAATCGCCAAAATAGTTCCGAATCGCTCCAAGGTTCTTATAGATTTCATGTCATCATAATTAGTTTTACCTTACCCCGAAAGTTGATCACTAACCAAAAATCCATTTCCAGGAGGAGTGCATGCAACGATTTAAGTATGTTGCCGAATTGGTGAAAAAGAAGAAAGAAAAGGACGTGGAATCCGCAGAAAAAGAGGAACCAGCCGCTCCAGAGGAGCCCAAACCTGCAGAACCGGAGCCAGTCAAACCCGCTGTGATCGATCAGCAGCCACCTCCAAGCGATTCCCGTGCGGATGAACCTGGTTGGGAGGAAACTCGCAAGTCGAAAAAAGCAGCACGCAAAGCCCGTGCTAGAGCTGAGGCTGAACTAGAGCCTTTGGAATCCGAAGATTTCCAAGCGAAACTCATTGAACCCTCATCATCTCCTCCAGAACCAGAACAGCCAAAAATCCAAGAACCGGAGCCCGAGAAACCTGCAAAGGCCCTTGTAGGTCCCGAGCCTGTAAAAGTTGAATCCCCAAAAAAGAAAAAGGTCAAACAGCCTGCCCCAAAAAAACGTGACACTCCATCTCCAACCAAACTCGAAGAAAAAGTCTTAACACCTGTTCAAGTTGCTCAAAATCCTGAGGGGGAAACGACAAGCAAGAAATTATCATCAACATCCTCAGTTCCCCCATCAACCCAATCACAACAATCTGCCCTAGTCCCTGCTGAAGAAACTATTGAATCACAACTTGAATCCTTGCTTGCGGAATCCTTTAGGCAACCTGCTGAGGATGAATCAGAATCTGTATCTGTAGTGAAGGTACCTATTCACCGTACAGATTCCAAATCTTCCAGTGAAGGAAGTGAACCCATAATTATCATTCCTGGAGGTGAAAGAGAAACTATAAGTCAAGAGCGTTCCGTTGAGCGGAAAAACTCTTCATCATCTGAAAATGACTGGTGCGTTGTCGAGAGCGATGTTGTTGTTGAAAATTGATGTAAATTTCCCTTTAAGTTGCAATGATAATAATAATAATAATTCTCAATCAATTCTTTCCTTCCTCAAAAATTTAAAAAGAATGTAATAATAATTAAAAATTGGTCTACACGTTTACCGGTGGTAATCATTATATCTTCGCACTGGGATAATATCTACAACTTATGACATGTTAAAAAATATTCATGCCCACATGATTTTTTTAACTCTGTTGCGATGGACAATATGAAATAAATTAATTTTATAAAAACATTCCAAATTTATTTCGACCGGCATGAGAAAACGCTAATGGAAATGCTTGGGAATGCTGTGAATGGCGCAAGGATTCGAGCTGACTTGACGTGGCAGCCAAAGCCAACAAGCCAAGCCATCGGCCGTATTTCTGGGGAAAGGGACGCATTGTCGTTGACTCGACGTGTCATTCTGAAAATTAACCTCGTCAGTCAACAGAATTTCCTTCTGTTGCTATTGAAATCAGTATTTATTAAATTAATAATTATTTCAGTCGTTACTGAAAGCTTGGAGGAACTACAGCTGTGAAAATGGGTCTTGTCGATTGGTATAACGATCTGCATATGGTAAGATTTGAGCAAAATTTTGTAGTTTCATTGAAATCGCATTGTAACCATGGGGATGAGGCTGGTTAGTTCGAAATTTTATGAATTTGATCGGAATGGTATTTTTTTTCAGGATTACGATGGACAAGCACGAGCGGAGAAATTATCTCGGATCATTATTCTTCTCTTTGGCGTAAGTTTCCATGACAGTTTCCACTGCCGCTTTCAAGCAATATGCAAATGTGTATTTGTGTCTAAAGATGGAGACATTTTGTAATTAATGTGTTAATTTATATCTTTGGAAAAATCATAGGCTGTCGGATTCATCTGGGGTTACATTATTCAACAATTTTCGGAAACTGTGAGGATTCTTGGAGCTGGATTCGTCTTAGCGGCTATTGTAAGTTCGATCAGAAACTTTCATCATCATCATAGAATCATAGTGTTCCATCTGTTTAAATGCATGAAGTTGCAAATAACTAGTTGGACATTGTTTAGCTACGATTTTGTAAAATTGATGTACATTTTCTGGTAGGAAGCATGAAAATAATTAATTTGGGGTGTCTTGGATCAATTACAGTTAACCATTCCACCCTGGCCAATCTACCGGAAGAAACCATTGGCATGGCAAAAACCCAGACCGAGCAGTGAGGCAGATGGATCGGAAAGTAAGGAGAAAAAGAAGAAAAAATGACTTACTCTGCATGTGTGATTTACCGAGATTTTCTCCAGAAGTAATCTGAAAATTCGTTCCCGTCTCGTCTGTATTACTATATATATATACATACTTCAACAGCAACAACGGCTTCCTCTCCTGTATGTTTGTTATTGTTCCATAATCAAGCATATTATCGCCACAAGTTTTTGTCATATGTGATTCAATAAAGCATTGTAATTACTTGCTATAAAAATTTTGCTTTTTATTGCCCAGCCCAGTCATAATAATACTTCATGCATGAAGCTAAAGACCTGGCTGTGGCTCAGCTGACCCGAAACCTTCCGTGACTAAGGTGTTTGCCGAAGCTACGAAAGTCGACTACTTGATCCCCAGAGCATTGTGAATACAAAATCTAAAACAGCTTCCGACAAGCCTATAGTCCTCATCAGCATTTGAGTGCCCTGAAGATTAAAAGGCCAAAATTTCATTGCAGGTAGTTATTGGATGCCGCCGATTTAATCCGAAGGTACCAAGTCCTGCAAGAATTCACGACAGATTGTTGCAGCTCTATATTTTCAATAATTACGATTTTATTCGGATCGTAATAATAATAATGCAAATGAATAACAAAAAAATTAAATAAACAATCGTATAAATAAAACGTGTACGATGATAATAATAATATTAAAATACAAATAATTATAACAATTACAAGTCCACAAGGATTTTTTGGCTAGCGTCTACATAAGTAAACTAACGCTCGATATGGCTACATTATTACGTACACTGCACTGCTGCACTACTGGTAAGTACTCTAACTAATACAATTATGGTGACATTTAAGTACTACTGAATTAAGTAGGTGCGGTACTATTAACCGTGTATATTACTCATCATGTAATTTTTGACATTGTTTAATCTACATGACTAGTCTAACGAAAAAGCATCATTACATGATGACGACGACCGAATCTTCTTGTGTCTACAGAGATTGTGTGAATTGTGTGAACCAACACGGAAAAACTCCTACGGGTCCGCGAGGTAAATCGTTTGTACACAACATTATGGCTGTGGTATGTAATTCATAGAATTGGACTTTTGTATTTAAAAGGCTGTACTTGAAAACAATAAGTGTTGAATGGTCCATTGCAGCGAGTTTTTATGGACACTCATCGTCAGCCAACACATTCATACGTACAGAAGATTCTTGTCCATGCATACATAAACACAGCCAGCCATTGAAAGCATAATTTTTGTGTTCTTATTATTGCCAACAAGAAATTATGTGAAAGCATTCGCCCTGATTTATGATAAGTTTTCTGTTTTTGAGTTTTGTAAAAGGCAGAAGAAGCCGGCTTCGCAGTAGTAGTAAAAGCGGACGAAATATTTGTTTGTGCGCTTATATAATAATAATGATAATCTATTATTATACAAGTGCTCACTTATAACGATACTGCTTGACCGAATCATTGCCCAAATCCACAACCACAATGTTCCTCTGACTGACAATAGCAAGATCGCTTGGACGCTTGAGTTTTGAGCTGAAAGAATCGATCGTGGCTATACATTTATTCTCTTTGTTAAAAACTTGTACGAAACTTCGCGTCTTTTCCGTCCTCGTTGCAACAATGACTCCATCCTCATCCACGGCTACCCCTCCAAAGCGTCCCTTTCCGGGGACTTTAATTTCCTTCTCCACTCCAGGCACTCCTTGACTATTGATATCGGAAAGGATAAATAGAGACACGTCGGCCACAACAATGGTTTTCCCATCTGGACCGATGGCCACTCCACCAAGGAGATTGAAGTGATCACGCTTGATAGAAAATCTGGAGGCACCGTTGGAGTCAAAGATAAATATTGCACGAGCACCATTGTCTGCGACATAAATATTTCCTTTGGTATCAACTGAGATCCCGATCGGCTCTTCAAAGCCTGCATAAGAGAGTGTTGACATCGTTGCCCCGTCACGGGGTGACATCCTGGTAACTGTTTTCGAGCGCCAGTTAACTACTAACAGGGAATCACCGGAGCTGTCGTACGCTACGCCTGTACAACTTCGACCCTGCAATTGCATGCATACAGTTTAGTTAGCATTGTTCTTCGCAAAAGCATAGGATAATCGCCTGCTCAACAATTTTGAACTTACTTCCAAAGCTTCGTTGTGAAGTACCCTCTTGAAATTTAATCCCGAATCCAACACAGCGATTCGTCCATTTCCAGTGTCCAGCACGAAAATTTCCCCATCTGGTGCCTTAGCAACGGAAACCGGTTGGCAGAGATCTCCCTTTCCCCAAGTTCTTAGCGGATTATTATGCTCCTGAACTTGAACAAGAGCAAATTCATCCTTGATCGGCCTCCCAAAGATTTCCACTTTGACCTTATACGCCCCTGATTCCGTCGGCGTGAACTTGATTCCATAAGTCCCGTCTTCGTTATCCTCAAGTACGACATCATTGCATGCTTTTCCTTTAGGATCCGTCACAATAACTTCAACCGGGTCGTCTCCTTCTTTTCTTCGTTGATTATGGTAATCCCGTGTCTCAAGCAATAAATCCACTTGGATCCCCACACACTGCAATGCATCGTGATCCAATTTTAACGAGCACAGTGGAGGGAATGTAGACGACGTTCTAATTGTAGTTCCAACCGCCGTCTCTAATGAGGGATAATCACTTTCCGTTTTGCATACGAGGTGAGCATTCTCCCTTGGATGGCGAAGAGAGATGAAGGAATCCAACTGAGAGGAGAGTTCTGAGATTCTTTTTGTGATGTGACGTACCTACAAATAATGAAAGAGAAAATCAGGATTAAAATACCTTCTTCAAGCATCAATAGCAAAAACGCAATCAGGGGGCAGAGGGGAAAAATCACCTCAACTTGGTACTCAAGTCCTTCGCAAGTCTCTCTAACTTGCTCACGCTCCTTGTTGATAAGCTCCAGCTGCTCCACAAGTTTCTCCCGTTTCATTTTGGCAACCTCTCGGATTTTGCTGATATAAGACAGACGCCTTTTCTCTAACAATTGGGCTGCTTCTTCAAATGCCTTGTTGGCAACGTCACAAGCTTGATCCGCCGCATTTTCCAAACGATGCATCTCCTCCGTCACGCTCGCCGTCGCTTCGTCCAACTGTAAGCAGCAATACAAAATATTATTATTGTTCTATTCTTCTGGCATCCACCCCCACTGGATTTCTATTGTATACATGTATGCATATTGAATTACCTTTGAAAAGCACTCATTTGCTTTGTACAGAAGTATCTCTGACATTCGTTTAATAGCAATGGAGAATGGTATAACAGTATGATCACCCGCCTGAATGGCTGTATGGGGAGAAGTGACACAGAGAGCACAAAAGACCGAGTCGCATGTCTCACAGAAAAGTAGCTCCTACACAAAGAGGATAAGGAATAATAATTTGCATATAAATGACACGCAATTTTTTTGAAGGATTACAATCCTTCTTTTTCTTCTTTATCTCATTTCCCTTCCTTTTACTACTACTTACTTGATTCGAATGCGTCGAGCATTTTGGTATAACTTCCCTCCGTTGTGAAGCCATAAGGTCTAGCAATTGGTTGACCAGAAAGGAAGGTGGAAGTGCACTGACCCCACCACGAGGAACGTTTATTAATTCTCTACAAATCGGACATCTAAATGTGGCCGGATGTTCCCGGGGCGTTCCAACCGTTGTTGATGATGATGACGACGATGAAGACAATGTATTGGAAGCGGGTGCTGCAGCCGCAGCAATCCTTCCCAAACATTGAAGGCAAACTGTATGAGAGCATGGCAGGAGCTTGGGTGTATGTTCTGATCCATCATAAGTACAAAGGCATGTGCCACACGTGAGGAAACTCTCATTAAAATCTTCATAGTTGATAGAGACCGTCTCTACCAATGTTGATGTCATCCTCACAACTTGCTCCCCCATCCGCGTCCTATAATACAGAATACAGATTCCACATAAGAGAAAAATTTATACACTTTAACAACACATGTTCCATCAATCAGTAACGCGTACGCATTATTATTATTATGTTGTAGACCTAATTTCCATATTTCTCATAATATTCCACACCTCTCACACGCTGATGCCGACAAGCCCAGTCAGTCTCACTTAATAACCCAACACGAGCAACAAGCACAAACACACACTCAACCTCAACCTTCCCATAAATTCTGTCCAGAAGAACAGCAATTTCCGCTTGTTGCCCTTGGGCGCCTCTACTACTGCACCTTTATTCTTATTCACCACCGGCAAACACACTCACATCATACCCGATCCATACCAAAAAATCCGTTTTTTTCTCCCCACACTTCCACTCCACTAAAATGTCAACTTATGACCTTTATCAGCTCTTTTTACCACAGCATAAGAAAAATTCTTAAGGAACAAACAGATTCATCCTTGCTGTTGCTGCTGCAAAGCCAAAGCTGAAGAGTTGCTTACAACTTTTTCACACAACTTTCCAATGTCTCACCTTGCCTCGTTCGTTCGTACCGCCGACAACAGCAGCAGGAGTAAGACGAGATGACAAACCCACAGAAAGAAAATAAGCCTCTCCTTTGTAAACTTTTCAGTCGTCTTCGTGAAAACAGAGATTAAATTTTCCGTCTTAAATTCACAAAATATGACACCACAGAAAAAAGGAGGAAACGGCGACCACCACTCTAAGGCTGCCCCGTTTTAAACGAGCAATACAACAACTGTTCGTCTTCTTGTGAATCACCTCCAAGTTTTTCCTAAAGTGTGAGCTTGCATTTGTATAAGGAGTAAACAGCTTGAGAGTAGTAGTGGTATAGTAGTACGGAATGAAATCTAATCTGACACGTGAAATTTCCCGTAAAGACTATGACGACGACGATGAACCTGCCTCTATATCCAAAAAGTTTCTTCACTCTTCTCGAGTAGCATTTATTATACAATTTCCTCTTCTTCTCCTTCAACTTGAAATCTCTCCTACATCAGCTCCCCCCGGGTCTCTCACGTTGTTAAAGGGCAAAAACCTAAAGGAACATCAGCGTCTTCTTCTTCTGTTCCATTCCATCACATACATAACTTACAATAATCCTCCTAATGCATACTACGGAACATAAAATAAATGCACTTGATGGATCCAACGTTTTTTTCTGCCCTAATCCCGAAAAGCGTGCCTCACGTAATCAATGTTCCATACTATATCCTCAGAACAAGTTTAATAAATTAAATTACAAAAAATCCCTCATACACACACTACCCTCCCAAAAAACTGTCAAATTTCCTTGGAAAAAATCACACGTGTGGCATGGCATGGCAAGGCTTGTAGTGTACAAGGGAAGCAGCTAATTTTCTGGGGCCTCTTAAAATTCAATACTGCTCCTCCGGAGCTGATATTATTATTGACTGAAGTAGGAGCAAGCAATAACTTACATGACTGACAGGTTCACGATGATGGCTGGTTATTAATGCTGTCAATATAATTATCTTTAAACTTTCACTGAATCATCATGATGCTAATGATAACCTCTTCTGATACGCACGCAGAACTTATAGCTGATCAAAATGCATGGGAGGGAGGATGAATCTGCATTAATCCTGCGTAAAATGAGGCCAAACACGAGGCCCTGAATTGCCTGAATAGATTGCGTACATATACGTATAAAGAGAAAGGCTAATTAAATTGATGGCTTTATTTATTATCACCAACTTGAGTGTTGCTGTTACAAGGAACGGCAACAAGAACAACGGAAGTTACAAAGGCAGGATGAGACTCCAAAGATATAACATCACCAGTCACCACCAAAATATACACACATAAGGCTTGCCGTTGTTGCAACCGCAAATTCGTACATCCACCTCCTCCTTCTATTAAATATCCTTCTGCTTCACAGTGCTAATGACACAAGGATGGAGGATTTCCCTCTTAATATTTTAACATTATTATTGCACCAGCCAGCAGCATGCAGAACTTCGTCCTAAAAAGGAGGACAAAGACTCACTGCGATATACACACA